>JAXRJS010000053.1:2080000-2115823 GCA_037127375.1 Dione juno
GACTTGTAGGTAGGAAGCATTCCTTGAAGATGATCTTCAAATCTGACATTGCGGTAAAGTCGACGAGCAGATTTGACGTCGACGTGCCGTCCACATATCGACGGCTTAGAGTCGGCCTCATTGTATGTGTGCAGTGTGTTTACACCCTAACAAGACCTTAGTTTTGCTCAAGTTCATACCTAGGAGCCTCGATCACACGCACACTACGTGAAGACTCGATCACAGCTATCTGTACCAGTGGCCCAGTCATGATGACGATATTGTCAGTGAGCCTGAAGTGCGTCATGTACTCACCGTTTGCAATGACTACCACAGCCAGTCCAATCCACAGTTTTGAAGTTGTCTTCCAACGTGTTGGTGAACAGTATCGGAACCATAACATCCCTCTGCCGTATCTCCGGAGTTGGATCATCTTTGTTTTACGCTTCTGGACTTGGACAGTCATGGTCCATGGTCAGTGGTAATGTTATAGCAAAAACAATTAAATACTAATAAATAATAATAAGTAAATAAAACGTCAGTAAAATATAAAAAGGCTACTCTACCAGTTCTTCGAAGCCGAATTAATAAAAATCATGGAATCGTTTATTATATAAGTTTATAATATTCTATAGATATCCTATTTTACGATACATTACACGGTGACGATTCAGTGATGTCGTCGAGTCGTCAAGTCACCGTCCGATGATAATTTCATGAAATGCTCGATCGTATCATGAATCCGTCAATTCCACGACGTGACGCGACATGGTATCAGGATGTGCGTCACTGCAACGTACCTACCTACCTAACCTACCTACCTACTGTTATTTGTGCGAGTAAACTAAACTGCGACCACAGCGGATGAAAAAAAAAATTATACATATAATATAGTAAATAAATAGAAATAAAATATTCATAGTTAGTGATTAAATAAATTATAATTTTTAATACGTAGTTATAATGATTTTTTTACATTATCGCCAAGCGAGGTCTTCGTTGTATTGTATTGTATTACTATTTTATGTTATATAATAATATATAATACACACAGTTTTCGCACAGTTGTCTACTTTTTTTTTGTAATAATATTATGCAGTGATATTATAATGTGAGCCTGTTCCTGTCATTGTTATTCTTATATACGAACCTTATTTTTTTATGTTCATTACATCTATTTAAGGAATATTCAAAATATTGTATGTGACTGTTATTTTCTCGCTCATTACGCCAGGCATTACCACGGTATTTAAGTGTTTGGACAGTCCGCTTAGCTAACAATAGTGCATATTAACTATTTAATTTTCGCTGTCAGAATAACCAGGAGGACCAAATACTCTTTAAGACGCACACAAACCCTTGCCATGCGTATGAACTATGAACGTAACGACACGAGCGTAGTTCATTAGTCATTTAACAGAATTTTACAAAATTCCTCTCGCAAGAGGAGTCGTAAGGAGAGGAGAGGCTATGAAAATTTATTTAAATCTCTAGCGATTTAATTAATAAGAATCAATCAATATATAAACTAATTGAGATACATCTTAACTACGCTTTGATTGTGTATAATGTGTATAATGTAAAAGAATGTGTATATCCTGATCTCCTGACCTCCTGATCTCATTAGACTAAAGCAAAAAGTTACCGCGAACAGTTTGTGTCTAGCAGTGGCTACTTTTTGTAATGTTTGTTTTTTTAATAGTTGTACACCTATGTAAAGATCAGCTTTGAGAATATAATATGGGTGTATAAGGAGAGCTCGTCGGGCTGATGACTGAGCGCCATGAGCGCGGTGTACTGGGAACTCGGAACTTCGTAACAATGATATAGTTGAGCGAGTGGCGTGAGGCGGTCAGCTGCTACTGCTCACAGCAGTGTGCTGTGACCGCACTCGCCGCCACCACAATCCAAGTCTAAAATCTATTACAGTTTATCTTATCTTTCTTGTTCTGGATAGCTGATTGTATACCATGTGATATATCTTGAAGCACGTAGTACAAAGAACACAGTCTCATTGTCTCATGTATGTGTTTATACAAAAAGTATGTTATTTAATAATTAATGACGACACCTTTGCTTTTTTCTTAAACTTGTATCGTCTCAATTGTTTCAGCGATTATAAAGTAATACGTTGTGTGCAAACCACACACATACTACCTACCTGAATAAATGTTCATTAGGTATAAAACTCAAGGGCATTCCCGCTACCCGTGTTGGTAGGAGGCGTCGACGATATTTAAACGTCTAAGTCAGCTGATCGATAATTACTGTTTTCTAGTAACTGCTCGCTACTAGCTCGTAACAAAGCGACATCAACTATTTCTATTTATAAGCACTTTTTAAAATGTATATTGTATGTATAAAGCAATAATAAAATGTTCCTTTATTTGTTTAATAACAATGGATTAACGTGTGTTTAGATTAGATGTATACACAATATAGATATCCGCCATAATATACATTTGTATTTGGTTAATGATCTAATCTAAACTCTATCTGGTCTGGTTTATTGTCCAACTTTATTATAATCTAACTTTAATATAATAACATAAAAGTATTTTTAAAGCTATATTATTACGATTCTTATAAGAAATGATCGTTGTGTCAGAACTCACAAAGTTTGGGTGTACTTACTTATATATGTATTAGTAAATGAGAGTACAAAGCGTGAAGGAAGCCGCTTTAGTTCGTCTGTCCGTCCGGCGGACTCGTGCTCGGTACGCTCGTGCCACTGTCACTCGCACTTCTCGGTCCTCGGGTACTCCTCGTACTGGGGTGGCGGTCGCTTGTCTCGCGTTGCGTTGTGACTCGTGGGTATGAGTATCGACCGGCAGTCGATGTTTAATGTTCATGTAAACTAGGAAGCGACCGCGGTACGATAACACTCGCGGAACTCGGCGCGATCGCGACTGTGACTCAGAGGACGGCTCCTTGCGCGAATATCTAGCGAGGGGTGAGGGGCGCGCGGGCGGGCGCGTTGCCATGGTGCGAGATCAGGCCACGTGCACGCGGCCAATGGTGGCTCGCGCGCCCCCCTACACCCCGCGCGCCCGCCGCCGCCCCCCGCTCCACCGCACGCCGCCCTCGGCCTCCGCACGGCGCGAGCACGCGCCCGCCACGCCGGCCGGCACCCGCGGTAGTCGGCGCCCACCGCGCTCCGGCCGCTCCTGCCGCTCCTGCCGCTCCGTCGCTGAGGACATGCGCAACGGAACTCAAATGAGTTGTCTTGAAATTAGGCTTGTCATTAGACTTGCAATTCTACGAAATGGCCATTCTCACAAAACGTGTTGTTTTTGTAAACAAAACAAACACATCTCATGACGAGACGTATCCGTGTGTTCGTGAACATAATACTATTGGAGTTCGATCAGTAATGTCAGATTTGTAAAATAGTGCTTAGATATTATTTAACATTTCCACATGTCGTATAAATTCGACTTAATTAAAAACGTAAATAATTTCTTGAATTAGATACTTTATGCTAGTATCTACAAAAATATTACAATCATATTTAATATAGGCATACAAGGGACATTTTATTTTGAGCTAATATATCTTCGACTGTCTATTTGCTCGAGTAAAGATTAGGTATGCAAATTACGCCAGTAGCATCTTTTCAAAATAGTATTAGAGTGAGCTTACTCAAATTAAAAACTATATTTTGCATATTATAAGTAATTAAATAATTTATTATTCTTATTCTTTATTTTTCATAAAATTATTGTTTATAAAAAAATATTGTGTAAACTCCATATACGATACAGAAGGGACTGAGTATTTTATGGTGTTAAAGAGAGTGAAAAAATATCGGTCAAGTGCGAGTCGGTCTCACGCGCCGACGGTTATGTGCCAATTAGATTATTGAAGGTCAACGGGCAGTATAACTTATAAATTTTGCACTTATTTTGTGTCGCGTGAACCACAGATATAAGTTGTTTTTTTTTCTTCTGTGATATACTCGTACTTATGAATGTAACAAAAGTTTCTTTACGTTTCTTTCTTTAAGTCCTACGTCCTTGACAAATTTAATAGCTGTCATTACTTTGATTGCATTGACTTAGAAGTAAAATTTTTTTTTATTAAATATCAAACTTCTAAGTCAACGCAATCTAAATATATGAACGTTTATGCCTATTTTTTTTTTGCACTTTGTATGAAAATCGTCGCGTGATCAAAACCTACAAGGTACTTCCCGTCACCCTAGACGTATGAAATGTGGCAATTAGTTAGAGGTACAAACAAAGGAAAAAGACCAAAAATAATTAATTTATAGGTATATCCTAGAAAAAAACCATTGCAAACTTATATTTGTAATTAATTTCATACAAAATGAGTGGATACGACTGTAACTTTAAGTTTGTCAATTTCTATAGGTAGTGTTTTTCTCATCGAATGCCTACAAATTTGAAATAGGTGCGGAACCCTCGGTGTGCGAGTACTACTTGCACTAGACTTAAAAATAATGTTAACTTGAACTTAAATAATGCTCATATTACGAAAAAGTAATTTATTCGACAAAATCATTTTATATAATTTGGCTTCACTTGATAGTAATCGACGTAATTAAAATATGTCTGTTTTTTTCTTTGGAAACCTCATTAAACTCCAGGAACTGTTCTATATGTTGATTTAAGTTTTAAGTTATTATAGCGTAAAAATTTTGCCATTCTTTAGTAGATATCAGTAGTCAAAGTAATTTTATTTTAATATTTTTCAAGACAAACATACCGACAAAAAATCCACTGTGTAGTTTTTTTGGTTTATTTTTACAATAACAATAGCCTCACTATGTATTCACCGACCCATTAATACATTTTTAAATCTTTCATGAACATAATTGGCTTTCCTATACTTTATTACTCTCTGTATTTTCTCACTCTCGACCCCCGAGGGGGGAGAGGCAAACGGTTCCAAGGCGTAGCCCTTTGCCCGTTAGGTTCTACCTCCGCCCAATAATATGGGCGCGTCCTTGTGTTGGGCTTAAGCCCAGGCAATGTGTCCTTTAAAGGGACAGGGTTTTTGTGGGGAGTTCACTAAGGGAGAGCCGTGTGCTACTTAGGGCGGTCAGCCCGGAAGGTAGATGTGGATGGTGGAGCGCCAGATTGGGCACGCCGTCTATCCCCGGAGCTTTACGAGGCTTTAGAGACGCGATTGCCTTCTTCACGCTTGACGGGGAGAAGAAAGGAGGGGGAGGAAACGGGTTGGATGGGTTACCGAGAAAGTTGATGACCGCTGTCTCCAGCCGCGTGTGGGACTCCGGTCGCAGGCTGGGGTTAGGCGCAACCTGACTCTCAAGGTAGTCTGCCAGTATGTCGGCCCTACCTTGGGAGTCATAGCGCAGCGGGCCATCTGGATGGTATAGGGGTCTGATGGGAGGAGGCTTCTTGTCTGCCAACACAGATTAGACAGCGAGGTGGAGTCCTCGCTGGCGGCCTGAATCCTCGCATTCCAGTTTCCTGCGGAGGCCGACGCGAGCGTTACGCGGATTCGCTCCACCAAGTCGTTGAGTTTCGCCTTGGTGGTTGGCTCGCGGGTCCTTTGCCACTCAATGCGCGTCTCCCTCTTCCACGTAATGAGTTTGGCAATGTGCCGAGGAGTTGGGGGAAGTTGGTTTGGGCTGGCTTAACATCCGTCCTCGTCCGCCCCAGGGGGTGATCAGCGGGCGACAGGCGCGGGGGCGCCACCGCCCGCACCTCAAGGATCACCCCACTCGTCGGACCACAATGGCCGTGCACACCGGCCATTGTAAAGACCCCTTCCCACGTGGGAGGGGTGAGAAGGGCCTGCCGTAGGGCGGGCAGTCACCGGCGAGGGCCTGGACGCTATGGACTCCTAGGCCCTCTCCACTTAGGTGAGGTCAGAGTGTCGCTGGGGCTGGCTGGTGCGGTGGTTTCACTGAGGGCGTTCTGAATCGTCGCCGTGATCGACGCTTCGAGTCTGTCGACACTAGACGGATCAACCAGCGGTTCCTCACATGGTGGCGTCAGCTGTGCGACGAGAGCTTCAAACCGAGGCCAGCAGATCAATCCCCTACGAGGGGGGCGCACTGCGATTGCTGGCGTTCCCCGTACGGCAAAGAGGACGAGGAGGTGGTTAGACTCATAGGCATCAGGTAGGGATTCCGGCTGTTCGAGGGAGACCGAGCTAGCATCGACCCCTTTGGGCACGATTAGGTCGATCGTGGTCCCGGGGAAGTTGCTATTATGAGAGTAGTGGGTGGGCTCGTCAGGCCCTTCCACTACATACCCATTCCTGTCGGCGTCCTCGAACAGCTTCCTACCCGTGGTGCACGCAATGTGGCAGCGCCACGCTTGGTGTTTGGCGTTCCAGTCCCCTGCCGCTATGGTGGGGGTTGTTCTACCAAGGACTTGCTTAACTTCACTAAGTCTTAGCGTGTAGTTGGGGGGTCGGTAGATGGCATACAGCCTGACAGGTTGCCTGCCAACCATTACCTCGATCCCCAGGGACTGGAACGACAGCGTAGCCAGGTCAGGAAGCGGTAGGCGGGATGTTACGTCTAATAGCTACAAGCAACCCTCTGTAGGCGCTCTCCACCGTATCTAGGCGCAGGATATGGTAGCCGGATGCCACAAAGGTGTCAGTGGCCCTGAGAAGGGTCTCATTAATGAGAGCCACATCTACATTCTGCTGACTGAGAAGGAGCCAGAGGAAGTGGGCTCGCTGTCTCAGTCCAGCAGCGTTCCAGAACATGATGCGCAGCTTATCCATTTGTAAGCAAACGCATCATGCCTGAAAGCACGACCTCAACTGGGTCCCGATTTTCCTTAAGGGCCATAAGGACATCCTTAAAGACGTCGATAGCCCTGTCGAGAGTCGCGCGGGCCTCGCCTGAAACTGGGGCAGCCTGGCGCTGGGAGGATTGTGCAGCATCAGGGGCTGCATGGGTTGAACTCGGGTGGCTAGTCTGGACTGAAGAAGAAGCCGTCCCCTTCTTCTTCTTTCCTTTTGACCTCTTCTTAGACGCGCTACGGCCAGCTCCACCGTCACTGGTGGTAGGCGGATTGGCTGGAGCCATCAGGGAAGAAGCCTGTGCGTCCACGGCTACCATATTGGTAGGGACCGGGGCGGCCGAAGCCGGAGACTTCGAGAATGCCGTGAGGGCCAGTGTACCAGCCTTCTTGTTCTTTAATTCCCTCTTCATCTGAGGGCAAGAGGAGAAGTTAGTAGGCTGTTCCACGCGGGGAGGTGGTAACAAAACCCGCGGAGGGCACTGAGACCAGCCAGTCCAGCCAGTCGCCAGTAGGCCGGAAACACCAGCGGAGCGCGCTTTCAAGTCGAGCGCCTCCAGTGTCCGGGAGTTCGCCCCAAAAGCGGGCCTGGCCATAGAACGGCCCAACTCAATGATGCCTCTGGTGACTGACACAAGGCCGGAGTCGGTTGCGGTCGGCAAGGGACCGATAAGGGGCATGCTCCGCGCAGAAGCGGAGCTTGCAGAAGTTCCTGCTCCGGAGAGGTGCGAGACGCGAGGGGGTGGGGTTGGTCCCGACCCACTGGCCCCTACGTCCGAAGCAGGTCTGTTGCGCGAACGGGAGCGATCCCGCTGCGCATTCTTTCGGCCGCTCATTTCTGAGACGGCAACGTCTTCGCTGAAAGCCCGCACACGACAACGTTTGCACATCAGAATAAAAAATATTCTATATATATTGTTTAAGGCTTAGAACTGTTAGCTTGTCAAATCTCAATCACTTCTTTTCAGTAATTTAAATAATTTTATTATTTTTTCGTTAATTCTCCGGAAACAGCTTGGAATACCGAATTAAATTATTTTAATTATGGCGTTCCAATAAATGAAAAATTAGCAGTGTTACTATGATTTTGTTTTATAAATTATTTATTGTGTTTTTTACGCTGTAAATAGAAAAGCTAAACACAATCTGCTTACAGACTATATGTTAATTACATATACGTTTACGTTTTAATATATACATGCAAGAAACATATAGTTACATTGATCATGATTTTTAATAATAGACAAGGGTGATTCAAAAATAACGACGAGAAAATTTAAGAATTGCATTGTGACGTAGGTATAAATATAAGAATCATGTGTACAAATTTACATAATCTTAGTCTTTTCATTACAGTCTCCACCTGCCCATTACCCACTGCCCTTTACCAGCTGACCACTGCTCACTACACGCACAATTTTTAATTTATTATTTTATATATGATAAGAAGGCAAACGAGCAGAAGAGCCACCTGATGTTAAGTGGACACCCTCGCCCATAGACATCTACAACCTGCGAATATGTGGATGCGTTGCCAACCTTAATGGGGAGAAGATGACTGTACACGACGCTTGAAAACCCCTAAATTATATTGATCAGGGAAAATCTCAGGAGGTAGATCATTCCATAGCTTGCATGTACGTGGAAAAAAAGAACTAAACGGACGCAGGTTGGATGCAAAAAATGCATCTAAATGGTGGTGGTGGCATCTGCTCCTTAGGCGGTACACAATGTACCTGTATCTACAGTACAAGGCTGGGTGAAAAAGTTACCCTAAACATGTCTTTCTGTCAATACGTAGTACGTAGTCGTCATACGTAGTCAATAGTAGTCATGTCCATGCTCGTAACGCAAAGATGAAGATATAACGTAAACGACCGAATTTTCAATGGGGAAATCTGTTTTATCACTTATGTAGACTTGTGTATGTTATGTATTGTAGGAAATAGAGATATCAAAATATGCTTCTGTTCTATAGTATAAGGATGATGAAAATTGACCATATCCTACTACTTCTCGTTTTGTACTTAAATGTTACGGTCTTCACAGGAACTGCGAATCCCTCGATATTGCAGAGTTATACAAACGAACTTACTGTTTCTGTTGGTTAGTGTCATCGTCCAGAGGAACAGACTCTCAGACATATTTTCGGTAGTGTTTCTTATTTTGCGGTGAGTACTTGCATAGACAGAATCAAGTAGCCAAGATAATATACCAGCAACTTGGTACAATGGATCCTGTTGACTTATTATACGGGGTATTATATTATAGGTAGTCTCATATCTGTGCTTGTAAATAGCGGTACTTTAGCTCTAATACTGGTATTGGTATAATACTACCGATATACCATCTAATTTTAGTACTTAAAGTATTGCACTTTTTGAAAAAATAAAATGTGACATAAAAGCCTACATATATGTGTGTCATTATTTCCATAAATTTAGTAATAAAAAGATAAGTTTACTTAAGCTGAAGTGATCTTCACAGGTTTAAAGTCAGGGCAATAATAACATTGACAGATAGCAACTAAGCACACCGTCCACCGAAGAAATGCTAATAAAATTAATTTTATAATATCCAATATGTGTTAGGTCAGCGATGACTTCTAAAATAACGGACGTTACTAAAGTATCAATAATATTTTCACTTTGTCTTTAATTATTATGTTTATTTTAATTTCAACACTGTTTCACACACATTTTCACACTTTCAGGCTCGGAACAGTACGTAGCTAGACATGCGCGTCAAAACTTTCCAAAATAGTATTTACCAATATTTTAACGAATAATACCCACCTTCATATGATTACGCTCATAAAAACAAAGAAAAACTGTATCAGTCGAAAATGAGTCATCAACTGTTTAGGACATTGCGGTACATCGCTATAGTAGACAACACAAAAAATATTATTCAAGAAAATAATGTAAAAATATGTTTATTAAATGAACTGTAACTAACCTAAAGTAGGGTTTAGGCAGCCGAAGCAGAGACCTAGAAAGCCGACAATCGAGCTGGGACAGTGCCTCTTTCGTTTTGCGTGCTTCCGCCTAGTTAGACCATAAGTCGTTGTGCTGGTTCCTAGAGCGATCTAAAATGAGAAACCTGGCCAGACTAAGGAGAAGAGGTCTGATCAGTTCTGGACCAGGAACAATCATACCTGAGCCTCTTCTAGCCGGTCTATTGTGACATTCCTAGATAATATCAGTCAAATATCCAAGATATGCAGTTTTCTAACAAATGATGAAAAATTGGGAATTGCTTATTTAAAAAGAAATATGACTTAAATTATTGAATTAATAATATATATTTCCTCCTCTGGCCGTAATGACTTCCTGCAATCGATTTGAAAGTCCACCCATTATGTCTTGGATGTAACTTTGTGGAATGTTATGCCAACCCTCACTCCTTTCTTTCTTATGCATTCCTCACTGACGTCCATCAGGACCTCGTAAAGCAATTCTCGACTCATCAGAGAAGAGAACTACCTTCCATTGTTACAAAGTCCAATTTGAATGTTCTCGAGCATGTCAAATCTTGTATATTAAAAAAACAACATATATTTAAAATGCTCATATAAATTACTTTAGTAAATTAGTTTTATATATAAATTTCGTTTAATAAGGAGGATTTATGAAAAAAAATCTCTTTGTGTAACAAAGATGTTATTTGTATATCTACTAATGATGTCATTTATATTATTATACTTGCAAGAGTGCATTCTCAGACATTATATTATTGTTTTTCTGAAATAGAATCGAACATCTGTATCTTCCGCCTTCTTCAATTATACTGCGAGTATTTGCAAACACAAAGTTACGTTATTAGACAGTTTTTACACTTATGATGTTTCAACGAAAGTCACACATCTTATATAATGTGCATTTTTAAAGTTTCGTAAGATTTGATTCGATACAATGTCACAGTGTATACGAGTATGTGTGTAATGTCTCCATATCACGCCCAATGGAAGGTGACTGATATGAATGAGTACCCTACTGTACTGCCATTACTGCCACTGCCATACTGTACTACTCGTACTATTACTCTTTACTTCGCGTGGTAATATTTGTATAATTTAAATGTTCATTATTATTTGGTCAATTTCAAATGTAAATTGTCTATATTCACCTTGAAAATAAACATTTTAATGAGCGGTTAAAAATATCATATTAAATTAATAACGTATACGTATAATAAATTTAAGAAGTTTCCTCTGAGCGGTAAATACGAGTACGTCACTCTCAAGTACATTCGTAGTGCATTATTATATTTACAAATGTACATAATTTATTACATACATGATATATACTCGTACATCAGACAAACAGACATAGCACATAGTTTGCTTGATTTCAAGCTTTTGTAATATTTTATATGTAATATTTTGAAGTTTAACTAAAAATATTCAAATCAGTACCTACCGGAAAAAGTGAATGTGAAGCTCAAGTTCACAAATGTGTGAGACAGAGTCACAAGTCCCGTGACTTGTACTGCATTACCTATTATTATAACTATAAGTAAACGAACAAAATGTATGCACCATTCGGAAACTACTTGTGAAGAGTTAACGCATAGTTTTTTAATGGGTAAAAAACTGGTAAATTTTGGTCTAATAAGTTTATTTAATGCAATAATAAAATTACATTTTATAGTTATTTTTTATTTTGTTTCAATATATTCTGAAGGCCATGGCTGTAAAGAAACGTCGAGAATTTGCATTTATAATTGACCAAAGAATAATAAAGACTCAGAATGATGATTTAATTATTCCTCGCTCTGGTAAAAAGACCAAGCGCTGCGTTGAGTTCTGCCACTCAATAGAGAATGTAGAATAAGTTCTAATCTAATTCTAAAAAAATATCGAAAAGTGGGTGGAACGTGCGTGGGGATTTGTCCCGTACCTCGACTGGAGGAAAGAAAATCCGTATAAGATTACTTTATTGCCCGTTTGTCTGTCTCGCCATAGGACACTTCCCGTTGACCTACAACACTGAAATTAAGGAAATTTACTGGTATGTCATAGAAAAACATCATTATAAACTTATACCTGTAGTTTTTAAAATTTAGTTAGTCGACTTTTATAAATTGTACTTGGTGACCTAGACTTTTGAAATTCGACAAGAAGTGAGAATATAGTGTGAGTAAAGTTTATCACAAAAAGAAACCAATACTAATTTATATTTATAGCTGATTTCATACAAAATGAGTGTATACGACTATGATGAAATGAGTGATTAAGTTAGTCAATTTGTAATGAATGAAGTTTCGGACCGCGAGTACCCGCTGCTCGCACTTGACCGATATATTTATAAGCGTTTCAATGTAATGTAACCATAGTCATAGGTATGATTAGGTAGGTAGGTAGGTAGGTGGGTAGGTATCTCTATCTACCAATATCTAGTACTTGAGTACGACTTTGATTTATTTGCAGACAATGTGTAACATAAATAATAATCTTATACTTTTTTTAACGTCTTCTTATAATATTTTTTTTGTTTAAGCTGTTATTGTATTATAGTTTTAAATATTTGCATAATTAAAATAATTACTACACACTAGTGTTACGCTCGCGTCTCCGGCCGCGTCTCCGCCTGGACCACCACACGTCCACGACGATGACTATTTCCCCTTTTCAGCGGTCACAAAAATATGTTGTGTTTACGACATTTGACACCTATAACCATACCTCTCCCAGGTTCATACAGTTAAAACTACGTTTAAATACGTAATTTTATTCAATTTTATAATAAATAAAGTAATATCGGTCTAGTGTGAGTAGTAGGTACTCGCGATT
Organism: Dione juno; assembly: GCA_037127375.1. Lineage (NCBI taxonomy): Eukaryota > Metazoa > Arthropoda > Insecta > Lepidoptera > Nymphalidae > Dione > Dione juno. The sequence goes on from JAXRJS010000053.1 coordinate 2,092,523, forward strand.
ACTTTGAATTTCTCTGTGCTGTGATGTTTCCATCTTGAAGATATCATCTAACTAATTAACTGACTAAATTTTAGGTTGTTGGTCTTGTTTTATCTTTTCAGTTTTGTATGTAGTTGCGTTTTAATATTTTTATTTTACATTTCTTAGTAAGGATTCTAGAAATAATAAGAATGCAATTAGGATTAAAACGCAGTAACTGTCATCCAGGGAGTTAACACCGTGGAGATTTAATCCCCTCGCAACAACTACCCCATTATATCGTCTGTTATTCCTTTGGCTACCTCTCATACCTGGTAGGTCAATGTATCTATTATACCTATCAGATAGCTATCGCGCCCTAATTATTTTGATTTTTCAAATTACCCCTTATTTATAAATAGAAATCTATCATCATGAACCTATTAAGTATTTTGTTTTTATAATATGATAATAACGAAATTCTTCGTCAAATCTTTCTTTGTGAGATTCCGTACCTCGAATGAAAATAAACGAAGCCCTTATATAATCATATATTATTATGATAGATAGACGCCTTGTGTGTATGTGTGTATTATCAGCCAACTAAAGTCTCTAGGTCTAGGTCTCTAGGTCTCGGTCTCTAGGTCATTATTCAAAGAGATTCGCACTACACTTTGTAACACATTTAATACTAACATTATTTGTGCGTCATCTTCAACCAAGCGTACAACAACAGGTCACGCAGATCGTACAAGTGTACATACTCGTACTGTGCCGTGATATTATTATTCCAACAATTATAATCTAAATTTCCACTGGCGTTAAGGTTGAAGTCGTATGACATAATAAATAACTACTAAAATCTTTAAACATTTTCAACGAGAAGGCTGAAGCGGCAATTGTTTTGTTATTTATTTTGGCACTTTAAATATTTATTTCTTTACTTTTTATTCTACTTCAGAAATAAGCAACTAAACTAGAAATTCTGAAACGCAACCATGTTTTTATTTAACCTTTCCATAAAGGATACCCTAGGCCCTATAGTGGTCTGAAGCTAATATTTAATGGATACAATTTCTGATTTAATACCTTACAATATACCTCAAGAGACCTTTCCACAGTGTTGTCAACGAAGTAATGATCGAGCGTTGTGATGACCGATGACTGATGACACTACAAATATTGAATTTCCGTATACAATTATTATTCAATGTTGACTGCGACTTGTGTGTCTACAAAACTTTACCGCCTAGTATCTATTCAGTACACACATAGCCATCAATGTAAGCTGCCAGAACCCAAAGCTTGCCTTATGTCATCCTGTGTGACAAACGTGAAAGTAGCGCACTACTTTTAATGAATGAATTATAAATCATATAAATAAGTAATGAAACCGGAACTATGGGAGTACCGTTTTAGGAATAGGGAATCCTTTTATTGACACGAAGCATTCATAACTTATAGTATACCTACTCGGAAATAAAAAAAATATAGCATCCGTCCACCGCTGGAAATGTGCCTTTGTCTTGCAACGTCATATAAATAAATTTACTGTATAGTAGGTACTAGGTACAATAATATATACACTTACAGTAAATATACGTATTTGACGATTTCAAAATATTAGTGTACTATGTATATCATATACTCGTATGTATGTATGTATGTATGTATGTTGTATGTATGTATTCTCTCTTTTCTAAAAAAATAAAGATAACATGTGAGACCACTGTAAGTACATGAACACGAACCTAGCACAGTTCGTTCTAAAAGAAAAAGAGAATCTTCTAGTAAAAATATAGAGCCAGTGGAAAGTATATATAGTGTATCTCGATGAAACATACATATTTATTTACTTGTTCCTCGATATAAAAATAAAATTTCACGTAACAGAGTGTTCACTTCGTAAATGATGTAATTAGTAATTACAATCACGATGTCGGCCGTGATAATGAATTTTTCCAATGCTGAATGTATGATTGTTTGGGGTCACGTCGCGCCGAGTGTCCCGCACCCCGCACGGCGCACCCCGCACTCCGCAGTGCCCCCCAGTGCCCCGCAGCATCCCGCCGGCGTCACTCGTGCCCGCGTGATGCGTGCAGCGGCATGCGTGCAGCGTGATGCATGCCCGGTCAGCGGTCGGTCGCTCTGTCGTCGTTATCTTCCTATCTTTCCACAGCCCAACACAAATCATATATTTAGTAAAACATACTAAATTATTTATTATATTGTTTTTTGCAACAACTATATATAGTACAAATTGTTGTAAACAAACAAAACATTATTTACAATCAAGCGAAAGAAAGTATATAACTAAACAACTAATTAATACCTATTTATTATATATATGGGTATCTTTATGACATGAAATTATACCTTAAATAAAACTGTAACACTTTGCTGAGTGCGCGGAGGGAGGAGGAAGGCCGTACTTATGTAGTAGTTTTTTTTTATTTGAGCTTTTTTGAGCATTTTAAGAGCTAATTATATAGTAGTTGTGTGTAAAAGAACTTCTTCAAAATAAGTTTCTATGTATCCATTCATCCGTCCATTTAAACAGTACTTGCCACTTGGTGAAGGAGCTCACCGCTGCAACTGATCACTAATCTAACTTCACACGAACATAAGATATATATTAACTAAACATCTAAGTATATCACCTAGTTGTATTTTTAATGAACATTTAAAAAGTTCTATGTTCGACATGTACTTTTTGTCTGTCTTTCGATTCCTTAGTCATTTGTGAACCGATTTGAACTAATACTTAAAGAAAATATATAAAATATTTGAACAAATCGATTTTAATAATTCTGTTTGAATTAATTTAAATTTACTATTTTAAATTTTGACCTATTTTTGATTTGAAAAAGCATAGGTAGTTCCGACGTCGACCCATTGCGCCATGTCAGGATCTGATGAGGTCTCTGAGGTGATCTACGAAAATCGAGGGAAACCTTCCCGTTTTATAGGTGTTTCTAAAAATGCCTTATATAAAACATATATTTGTTTCGCCTAAAACAGCTTGTAAATTTATAAATATGTATTCATCACACAAAATTTTGAATAGTCCAGCTGCCATACAAGTTCGGTACTGCCAACTGCACACAGCTAAATGCATTTTGTTCGAGTTCGAGTTTACGATCAAATTTAAGCCCACGGAAGCACCTGAACCTGAACATTCAATTATTACATTAAATATACACACACGATGTTACATTAAATATACACACACGACAGTTTCCCAGACATGCTGTAGATGTCAGTCGTTTTAATCAATTCTCGTATGATTACTCTCAATTACGTAATCCATTCATCATTCATACATTCATTCGATGAAATTAGCAATAAATATATATAAATTATAAAAATAAAGCTATTCCCAACAATTGTGACACTTTAAAACTATCCGCAGACGCGCTGTCGTCAGCGTAGTCGTGACCTTTTATGACCCTTCATGAAGTTGGTATTGTAGACTAGTAGAGTTGGCTCTTCATGAAGGGCACGTAGGTGTCAACAAAATGAAAAATATAAAAATATAGTTGTAATTTCAATTTCCACTCGGAGAGAATGAAATTAAGAATGAAAATAAGACATTGAGTTCTGCCATTCCACACGCAATTTTTCAAACCTGAGAAGTGAGCGGGGAGCGGGGAGAGGTGCGCGGAGAGCGGAGAGCTGAGAGCAGAGTGCAGTACACTCTGAATAAATATTACATATTTTCTCAATAATATTATAAATGTAATATTGAAGATACGTTAGGCTAGAAAAAGTATAGGTATATCAGAAAACATATTAATATTTGTTTTTGGATAACATCTAAAGACGTGTCAGATCCCGCTTCGTTAAAGTTTTATAGATTTTCGTTTCTCAGTGTGAGAGAGCAGTAGTGGTGCACTAGTGGTGCACTAGTGGTGCACTAGTGGTGCACTAGTGGTGCACTAGTGGTGCACTAGTGGTGCACTAGTGGTGCACTAGTGGTGCACTAGTGGTGCACTAGTGGTGCACTAGTGGTGCACTAGTGGTGCACTAGTGGTGCACTAGTGGTGCACTAGTGGTGCACTAGTGGTGCACTAGTGGTGCACTAGTGGTCGTGTTTTCATAATTTCATCTAACAACATCACATAAAATCTGAGTACTACCATGCAATGTTGTAAGAAGTCAACTCTACGAAGAGACCAGCCTTCAGACTGCAGGCTGCAGAGCGCAGTGCATCAGTATGCATTCTATAATGAGATGTTGACCCTCAAACATCATTGTATACCAGATCATGCCATATTATTGTTTAATAAAAATTACAATTCTAATGTGAAATAATTGTTTTGGTTTTTGTTGCGCAATATATGGAAAATCATAATATTCTACCAAGTTTGACGTCATAGCTATAGAGGAAATATATGTTTATTATAACACATTAGTTTAAATTAAGTTTATACGTAGTATCAACAAAAAATTGTATGTCCTCGAGGTAAGCTTTATTGTTGTTACGTTAAAAAATGTGTTGTTTGAATGAAGCAATGTGTTTCACGTGTGGAGAGAGAGAGTTCGGTTATGTATATATAATGTTTGCGACACGGACACGGACACGGACACGGACACGTGTGAGACGAGACTAACCCGCTGATACGGGAAACTCGCTGCAGCCTGCAGCCGCTAGCAAGCCGAGCGCTGATGAGCGACGCTAGCCCTGATTAAAAAAATACATTCTTCAACACACAGCAAGAAAAAAATTAAACGGAAAGACAATAAATACAAATTTATATATGTATATTACAACTCAAAATATATAGATGTTGTACAAAAGATGGTTTAATGTATAATAGAGATTTTTATTTTAGTAATTTAAAAAAAATAAGGTCTTTAGATGTAATAAGTATTCATGTAAATGCAAAGAATTGTATAAGATGTTTATTTATATGTAAAATAAATACATACTACTTATGTATATTATATTTATACTTCGGAGTAGCAATATAGGTAGTATAGGACATATATATTAAGATATAAATAAATAACAATCTGTCTGTCCGTCTGTCTTAAATAATGTCTTATTTACGTCGTGATTGTCCGCAGTTACTGCTGCCTATATAAAGCGAATTACTTAAAAAGAAAAGATCAAGAATAGCTTAAACGAATGTACATTCTTATATATAAATTAAAGATACCGTATAGGTTTTTTTTTTAGAAGAACTAGCGACCCGTTCGCGGCTTCGTTTCCTTGATCGAAGTTCTCATATCTACTCTATTATACAATATGCGTGTACCTATTGTACCATACATACGTATTCCTTTTAAATGACTTTGTCTATGAAACATTTTATATGGAATATTTTATTTACGCCCGTTTTCAGTATCGGTAAAACACGATTTCCCCCGCGGGAACTCTGGGATAAGAAATAGCCTAAGTGTTCCGAGCAAATTTAAAATGAAAAACTGTAAAACATTTGCTTTTGAATTATCTCACTATTCTCACCGACGCGCTATGACGACGACATCGTATCGAGATATCGTCAGTCACTATTTACATATATTGATCGCTCATACTGAGCTCTTACTGACCGACTGTTGTTAGCACAGAAACCGGATAAACCTGTTGCAAGGTCGTTATTACGTGCAAAATATTATTATTAATTATGTTTCCCAAGCAAGCTGCCCAAGCACTTTTCGGTCTTGCACAGTGGCGTAGCTATCAGAGGGCTAGACAGTGATATGCAACGGGGCCCTCAAGCTCAAGGAGCTCTCGGAACCTGACTTACAAACTTAAACTACTAAGTAAAATAATTTGTAATTTTAACAATATAACGCCATACGACTTAGAACACTTTACGCACAGATTTTTGTGAAGTGATAATGAAAAAAATTAAATCCTTGATTGTATGCTTATACAGCCTGCGTGTTTCTCAAAAACGTAATACTATTCAGCTTCATAATTTTTGGTTGTGTTATTCTTAAACACTAAAAGCTGCGTTTGCTTCACAAAGGAGGACATCGATGAAATTAAGTGAGGAGGGATACCACGGACCCAAAATTAATATTAAAGGAATACTATGAGCCATGATCTACAAAATTATAAAAAAACAAAGTCTAGGAAACGATTATAAAAACAAGTGTGTATTCCTTGTTAGTACAGTAATTAGGTCTGACTTTTATATAACAAACAGAAAAAATGACTTTTAGTATTTTCTATGGTTTGGTATGGATGTGTTATTTGCAATTAAGTAAAAAAAAAAGTACCTTGTTTTCGTGATTAATGCCAATATATCATTAATTTATTGAAGTACTAGCTGCGTCCGTGACTTTGTCTACGTGGGGAACTAAATTAGAAGAATTCGGTAACACTATGATTAGTCCCATCACCCACCACCATCATAGATTTGGAGTTTGCCAAAACATAGCTACACTGGTATACTTCTTTATCGAGATTCATGAGATTGTATTCCACATGTTAGGTTTTACAAACTAACGAAGAATTCTCATCACGCTCAACACGCTCTTTTACTATGAAGCCATTTTCTGTTTTCTTATAGTTTAGGTATTCTATTGGAGTTCTACATCAGTGAACGGTTTTGGCACACACTCGGCGATCATCAACCAACGTAGGTCGACGACAACGACGAGCGACAGGTCGCCAGCGCCAGGTTGTTACGACGAATAAAAAATCTGATGCTAGATTAAATATTCTATTGTATTTTTAAGCTTTTTACAAAACAATAAACAATATACAATTAACTTAAATAATCTACGCTGTAGAATGACTTCAGTCTTGACACTACGGTTGGTTCGTTTCCTTCTGACGCCCGCCCGACCCGTCCTCGGAGAAGTCGAGCAGCAGCTTCCCCCGCGCACCCCCCCGCGCCGCCCGCTCGTACGCCGCCGCGCCCTCGCGCCACCCGTACGCGCGCTCCACCGCCACCGACAGCTGCAACACACACGACGCGTCAACGCACGCCGCCCTGCGCCAGCGCGCCGCCCGCCCGCGCACCCCCTCGCCCTCCCCCGCACCTACCTGCCCGCGTTCCGCCAGAAGCCGCAGCAACTCGATGTCGGCGGCGGACGGCATGAAGTACGCCCAGCGCACGTGCGGCGGCGGACAGGCGGCGCCCCCCACTCCCGCCCCCGCCCCCGCCGCCGCCACGCACTGCCGCGCCAGCGCCGCCGCCGCACGCAGCGCGCCGCCCGCCAGCCCGCGCGCGTCCGTCTCGCGCAGCAGCGGCGTGCTCAGCGTCACGTAGCGCGAGAACTGCCAGCGCCTCGAGCCCGCCTCCGCTCCGCCCAGCCCCGCGCAGTCCAAGATCACTTCGTACGGGCCGGCCTCCTCGAGCAGCCGGTCGTAGTCCGACGCGTGCCGGTCCAGCGCGGTGACGGCGCCCAGCGATGCGGCGCGCGAGCACAGGTCGGCGGAGCAGCCCACGACGACGTGCGCGCCCCGCTGCACCAGCAGTTGCAGAGCGGCATGCCCCACTCCACCCAACCCCAGCAGCAGCACGCGCGTTTCCCGCATACTTCCCGAGCCCACGCCCAGCCCTGCCACGCGCAGTGCTGCGCACGCCGTCAATGCTGCATACAATGCGCCACCCGCCTGCATGTCGCTTAGCGTGCTTGGCGCCGGACCCGTCTACCAGATATATGCACATCGTGCGTTAAAGACATAGTATATAGATAAGTGGTCGGTTCCTCAAGTCACAGCGGATCATAGTCACCCAGCGGTCCTTGACGAGCACGTACTGCGCGTGCGCGCCGGCGCGGTGCGGTGGCACCACGCCCCACACTCGCTGCCCGCGCCGCAGCCGCGAGTGAGCGCCCGCCTCCTCCACTTCACCCACGAAGTCCCTCCCCACTACGAGTGGGAACTCCACGTCGGTTCCCTCCAGTTTTCTTAGTGTATTCAGGATCCGAGCTCCGTATCCACCTTACAAATGAAGACGTACTTATACATAAGTAATGTAAACAGAACGCCATATCTTACCCCTATTTACCCGTATGTTCAAGTTACCGATCATAGCCACGTCGATGGGGTTAAGCGATGCGGCGCGCACGCGTACCAGCACGTCGTCGGGCGCGCGCAGTGCGGGCACGCGGGCGCTCTCCAGGCGTAGCTCGCCCGCGCCGTAGGAGTGCACGCGCCAGGCCTGCATGCGCGCACCCGCCGCAGCGCCTCGCCAACCAGACATTACTAAAACCGTACCACATATACCTACACGACACATAAGTCACATCAGTTGGTAACGCGATGGAAGAAGCTGTTCGCTGGGCAAATATATTTAGAATTCGATAGTGACTGATGATGAGTCTGATGAGAACCTGTTGGATTCTCCCAATCAGGACAATCAGCTGACAGAGCTAAAGACATTAGAAGCCTTGACAGTTTAGATTCAGTTCAATCAAAAGATGGCATAACGGTTGGAAACTGGACTGAAGACCTGAGGCAATTATCGATTACCCCTTATGACTTATGATTATTATATGGTGACAAATATTTAAAAATATCGACTTTAAAAAACATCACATTTCCTCAACAAAAAAAGGAAAATATTTTAGTATGCAATAATAATTTTACAAGAGGAAAGCTTTGGGTAGGTTTTTCAAATTTCTCAAGTCTATAACTATCATTCTATGACAGACTGACGGACAATAATGAAACTTGGTACTTAGAGTAAGTACTGAGCTATCATTATGTATATAAAGCTTCATTGAGTTCACAGTGGGATCAAAATTGGTTTGAAGCATTTTGGGTAAATAGTGCATGGTGTGGTGACCTGTGCTTAGAACTTGGCCCTGTTGTGTTGTGTTGTGTTTGACAGTAATAACTGTACATATATATATTTTTATATGGACAGCTTTCACTCACTGAGCTGCGACTGTAGTATGACTGCATTTATTATAAGTTTAAATATTCTGCAATTTAATTAGAAACCTGCAATTAATTAAAAGAAGTAATCAATTTCTTTAAGTCAGATAATTTTTTCTGTCTTTAATCAGAACTAAAGAAATACATTAACTAACTTATTACCAGACACCATTATTTCTGTCTTATTTTGTACCTCTAGTATAGAGATACTGTTATAAACAATTAGGTATTTTTATCAAACAATCGCAAGCTCTATAAAAATCTGCACTATATTAATTACTGTTGATTAGTTACAAATAAAATAGATTTTTTCACATAATCTATTTTATTTGTAACTAATCAACAGTGAAACACTATTGATAATGTTTAATGTAGTCAAAAAAGTACTGGGTTATTTTGTTTTTATAAATTATGAATAACTTTTCAAACCAAATCATAAAATTTATTACAATTTGATGTTATCGGCCTATTTAAAAAAGAAAATATTTTTAAATAACCTTAATGTACATAATAATGTGTATAATCGCTCAGTTTTGAATGTAGACAAAGTCATAGAAATAAATAAGTCACTATTTCCTTACCTTTTACTATATAAAATAATATAAATTATATCTATTTGATAGATGATTTTTATTTTATAAAATTTGAGTTATTAATATTACACTATATGTAATGTTATGGAGAATTGACATTTCAATGTTGACATTTGTTAGTTAAATGCTTACTAGCGAATAGCGAACAGCTGACTTGTGTTTATTACTTTCATAAGAAAATCTATGTTAATATTAATTACTTATTTTTGTCATATATCTATATATATATTAGGAGTTTTGCTTGAGCTTATTTATTTTTATCATGTAAATGTAGTTTCTAATATCAAGTAAACCACGCGTTTTTTGGTTTCTTCTAAATAAGATTTTATTGTTTCTGAACTGTTCAGAACTGTCAAAGTACCAGTGACATATTGTATGGGTTTTGAAGTGATATAAATGATTAATAATCAGAAAATAACTATATGTATTTTTTAAAACACTAATATATACTGAATGAATTCTTTTGTCAAAACAATGGAATTGGTAAGAAAATATTTAATTCAAAATAAATCACGATTAAAAGATTCCTATCGCAGCTTATCCTTAGGAATACACCTACCTCAAGAAAGTAATGTAAAGGTTAGTTTATATTTTTAATACCCCAATTATATAAATTAATACATTTATTATTATTATTTTTAAATATAAAACTTTCTTATAGGAAATCAGTAATATAACTAAAAAACAAAATGAGGTATGGCCAAGGAGGGTTGTTACAGGACTACAACCTACAGGGGCTCTTCACGTTGGTAACTACTTCGCTGCCGTGCGACGGTGCATACGACTTCAGGACCAAGGCGATGACCTCATGATGTTTGTTGCTGACCTTCATGCTTACACAACTCCACAAGTATATTCTACAATTAATATAATAACTTATACCTTAAATTTAAAATATTAAATTAATAAATTTATGACTTTTTAGGATCCTGTCCAGATACAGGAGAACACTCTAGATTTAGTAGCTTATATATTGGCAAGTGGATTAGACCCTGACAAGAGTGTACTATTTGTACAGTCAGCTGTACCAAGGCATGCAGAGTTGTGTTGGCTGCTTGCCTGCCTAGCAACACATGCTCGTCTTGCCCATTTACCCCAGTACAAAGAAAAATCTACTGCAATGAAGGAAGTTCCTATTGGATTACTGCTTTATCCTGTACTTCAGGTACTTTTACATATATGGTGATACATGATTTTACATATATGGATTTATAAATATCTTCACATGAATATTGAGCTAATCTTGTCATCTGCAACTTAATTATTCTTGTCACCAGGCTGCAGATGTATTAGTGTATCGAGGGACACATGTGCCTGTTGGTGCCGATCAGTTGCAACATCTTCAGGTGGCTTCACAACTTGTGAAAACTTTCCACCACCGGTTTGGCCGACTCTTCCCAACACCAAAACCAATATTACCAGGTTCAAATCACTAAAATTTATTATAACTTCAATATATTTTGTAAGCAATTATAATATAAATTGAAAGATAAATTATTAGTAAATGTATGTACTACACTGTATTTTTGTTAGCTAGCATGTTGTGAGTCAGATTGGTTGACAAAATATGGGATCCATCCATATTAAGCTTTACCTACTAATATTTTTAGCAGAAATTGAATCCAGTAACTAATCACTATAATATTTACTCTTACTCTTGTAATTAATCTGGTTTCTATTTGTAAATAATTTACAGAAGATGGCAGCGACCGCGTGCGGAGTTTACGCGACCCAACAAAAAAGATGTCAAAATCCGATACTGATTCTAAATCGCGAATTTTGCTAAGTGATTCAGACGACGATATCAGATTAAAGATTCGAAAGTCTGTTACGGATTTCACCCCACAGGTATGTCCGTGTTTTGAAGTTGTCCTGTTTAAGCAGCTCAAAAGCAATTACAAAAAAAATAACATTACTATTATAGGTGACATTCGATCCTGAGACTCGGCCAGGTGTTTCCAACCTGATCACGCTGCACTGCCTGGCGGCGGACATGCTGCCCGAGGAGGCGGTGGAGGAGGCAGAGGGGCTCAGCACGGCGCAGTACAAGCGAGTAGTTGCGGATGCGCTCTGCGCCGCGCTGGCCCCGCTGCGGGAGCGGGCGCGCACGCTGCGGGCCCGCCCCGCCCTGCTGCACGACGTGCTGCGGCACGGCGCCGCCACCGCGCGCGCCCGCGCCGACACCGTCTACGCCGACGTCGCCGCGCGCCTGCGCCTCGCGTCGGCGCCCCGCGGCGACCGGCCCGCGACCGCCCACGTGCTGCGCTTAGCTACTGAGCGGCGACGGACGTAGCACGTCTTACACTAGGGACGATATGTAGTAGACGGATTTGTAAATAAAACAACAATAGTTATGAGGAGTTATTATTGCGTTCACGCTGGCGGAACCCAGGCGTTACAGTCGGTGATGGTGGTGCTGCATGGCGAGCGCGGCGTGGTCGGGCGCGGCGGGGTGGGAGGGCACGGGCGGCGGCGGGGCGGTGCGCTCGCGCAGCAGGCACACGAGGTCGCGCAGCAGCTCGACGGCCTGCGCGACTGCCTCGGCCTGCTTCTCCGCCGCGAGGGCGCTCCGCATGGCGGCCTCGGCCAGCAGCTCCTCGGTGGCGAGGCGCGGCGCATCCCCGGCGCCGGCGCCCGAGCCCTCCGAGTACATGTCGTCGTCGAGCGCCGGCTTGCGCTCCTCGTCAGAGTGTGTGCCGCCCGCCCCCGCTATGACATCGCATAATATATGTTTGGTACTAGAGAACAATAAAATACTTAGCCTATCCAAACATTCTTACTAATACTTTGGATATATATAATTTACAGTGATAGTGATTACAATATAAGACTTATTTAAAACAAATATTTTGCTTTTTGAGAGAATTGTATGTGTAGTTTTACTTTAGTGACTTAGAAGTTACTACAGTAAAACTGAAAACCTGGGTTTATGTAAGACATTACGTTAGTAACTTACACAACATGTTAATACAATATTATTTGTAAATTCAATTAAAAATAATATATTTTCTGTTATAATTTTCAATGAATAGAGAGGCAAAATCTTATCTCTGTTATGGATTTCACCCCACAGGTAAGTGTGTGTTTTCCAGTGTTGTGCTTAAAGAGCTCAAAAGGATTTACTAAAAACATTATAATTAAAATAAATAAATTGTTATCAATTATTAATAAATGTAAGTAGGAACCATAACTTGTCTCTAAAATATTAAAAATATATATAAAGTTTAAAAAACTTCATATTACAATAACTTCTATCTGTTCAACAGTTCCTATCAGAAACTCAATACTTCAATACACTCTCTTATAAGCAAGGTACAAATTTTGTATTAAAATAATTAAGACCTGGATATTACATATTAAACTACATCTTCAGAAATAATTACATAGAAACTGTAATTTCTTTTTTAAATTATGCTGGTTACTTACATTCAGTTGTCTTGTTGTTAAACAAGTTTTGAATGCGCTCTTCAAAACTAGATAGATCACCTAGCGCTCCTCCGGCTGCTGATTTTTTACGTGCTTTATATTTTAGGTCTGCCCACAGCTGGAAAAATAAAGAATTATTCGTTAGAAGAATCTGTTTAGGAGTTCTTAAATATGTATTATTATATTTACTTACCCGGCACCATTTATCGGGTGACTTCCGTGCTCCACCTGAATCGTCTGCAGCTGCGTTGAGCCGTTCAGCCAAGAGTCTCCACAATTTGCACGCACTGAATCTTGAATATATGGATTGCTTGCCTGCTGCAAAATCCCGGTGCTCTTCCATAAACGATAGCAAAATATTTAGTTGCTCTGAGCTCACTCTGCATCTAGTTAAAACGCCGCTCATTTCTACAATTCATGCCCCGTCAATCTCTGGTGGTGAACGATCGCTATGTTCACTTATGAATAGGACCATTATATCATTCTTATAGTACTAGATTAGTCGGGCTGTTCAAAGTAAACTATATAAACATGTATTGGAATATTTATTTTGTAGTAATATTATTTTGACTTCGATGCGGAATGTCAAAACCTACAAGTTATGTCACTTTGAAATTTGACAGCAGTCGTCGGCCACAGGTAGATAAAGATACGAGTGTAATATGATAGTACTATCATATTTTAATAATTAAACCGTAAAAGTGGAGTTCGCTGGTGTTTAAATTTAATAGATATATTATTTACAGCTTATGTAATTTAATAAACATTCATATCTTCATAGAATAATTAAAGTCGTTGTAAATGCTGTAATTGTAAACTTTCATAAGTTACAGTTATGAGTTATAAACTTTCATAAGTTGTTATTAATGAAGTTTCTAATAAAATACACTTATCTATAATTTATCTAAATAGTTCAAAATTATCCTAAGTATTCTGCGTATTTTAAATATCGATAAAATACTTATTATTTGCTTATCAGTTTCCATAGCAACTTTGTAGTCCCATAAGACTTCAATGTACGATAGCTTTAGTATTATTTGTTTATTACAAATCTCTGAAATATATACATTTCAATGGTATACAAAGAAAGTACCTAATGTACTGTGTAACTGTACAAGTTACATAGAAAGGTACAGAAGTATTATTTGGTAAAATTACAAATATGATAAATTTTATAAATATCTAAGGTTCATGTCCCAGTGACCTGTGAAGAAATGAATCGCTATGTGGTTTTACAACAACTAGGCGACGGCACTTACGGGTCCGTCGCTTTGGCGCAGCGACGAGACACCGGGGAGAAGGTCGCTATAAAACGAATGAAAAGAAAGTATTACTCCTGGGATGAAGCTATGAATCTTCGCGAAGTCAAGTCACTTAAAAAGCTTAATCATGCTAATATTGTTAAATTGCGTGAAGTTATTCGTGAAAACGACACGCTATATTTTGTATTTGAATATATGCGGGGGAATCTTTACCAATTAATTCGTGACACCGAGCGACCTTTCCCGGAGCCGGTTCTTCGCAACATTTTATACCAAGTTCTCCAAGGTCTCGCCCACATGCACCGTCACGGCTTCTTCCACCGTGATCTCAAGCCGGAGAATTTACTGTGCGCAGGTCCTGAGTTAGTAAAGATAGCGGACCTGGGTCTGGCTCGTGAGGTACGATCCCGACCACCTTACACTGACTACGTATCCACGAGGTGGTATCGTGCGCCGGAGGTGCTCCTCCACGATACTCATTACGGGGCTCCCATTGATCTATGGGCGCTCGGCTGTATCATGGCGGAACTGTACACCTGCCGGCCGCTGTTCCCCGGCAACTCGGAGATCGATCAACTGTACAAGATCAGCGCGGTGCTAGGCACGCCGTCACGTGAGGAGTGGCCCGACGGGCACACGCTGGCGGACGCGCTGCGGTTCCGCTTCCCGACGTGCGCAGGCGTGCCACTGGCGCGTGCGGTTCCAGCGGCCTCGCCTGCCGCACTGGCACTGCTCGCGGCGCTCCTACGGTATCCGCCGCGAGAGCGACCCACCGCACCGCAAGCGCTCAGGTGTCAGAGCTGTTCAGAACGTCGTTCACAATCGTTTTATTATCTGTCCCATTAAATTCTTGTAGTAAGTATATAAAGTAATAAATTTGCATTTTTTAGGTTTCCATACTTTGCTGTCGGTGCAGCACTTGTAGTCCCTCCTACGGGGTCGAGACCGAGACGGTGGGTACGCTGTATAAACGTTATTTACCATATATTCATATTTTACTTAATTATAATAATCAATTGAATCAATTACGGTAAAGGAGTGCCGTTCGAGCAGAGCTTGAAAATGCACCACCGCCGACGATAGCAGCGACAGTGCAGCCTCCTCCGGCTGCCGTTAACACTCCGATACGTGATCGTTTCGCGGACATATTGGGGTATATTTTTCTTTAAGAATTTTTGAAAATATTTTTTAATGTCTTGTACATTGACAATATACTCAACATGTTCACACGTAGGGGTGAGGTGGTGCACTCGGCGCGGCGGTCAAGAGCGGGCGGAGGCGCGCGCGGGCGCAGTGTGCTGGCGCCCCTGCAGGCGGGCGAGCGCGCCGCCCCAGCCCCTGCCCCGCTTGGCGCCGCCGCCGCTTACTTGGGCGCCGGGCGGTACTTTGCCGGCACCAGGATAGACACCACACTTTTCCACCCGCTGACCTTGCACTCTCACCAAGGTTATTAACCTCAACGTGTAGACCCAATCTTACCTTATCAAATAAATTGTTAGTAGTAATAGTTGTTATCAGTACTAATGGTGTCCCAAGTACCTGTTAATATCAATTGGATATTGTTCCAGAGGCAACAGCTGTCGGAAGCGGAGTTGCAAGAGTGGACTGGGCAGCTAAATATCTACGCTAGTGTTACATAACATATATTTTTGTTTGTAGGAATCTTGTGAACTAAAAAACCCCTACTGCAGTACTCAAATTGAACACCAATAATTGGTCTCAATAATAAATTAATTAAAATCTATTCTCAAATGACTGTAATAATATGATTGGTTTATTGAAATAAAGAGATATATGTATTTAAAAAAGAATTTTGTGTGAAAGTTGTTACCATTTTGCAAATCAACAAATAATTTCTTTGCTACAGTGCCGTCCCACTCCATATCATATTTATTTCACAATAGTGTTTGTTGTTTATGTTATAACAAATGTCATCACGAATAACCAAAAATATACTTTAGTATTTTAGGGTGGCTTATGTTAAAATTTACATTGTTATTGTTTAAAGTTTAATCATATTACAATACAGTGTGATTCTGTTAATGTCTCTGTGATTTACTTTGTAATCGTTTTAATCCTTCGATTAATGAATATTCTTAAAAAATTGACATTCACCTGCAATTAGAAATATATTAAATTTAATTCCATATCCATCTATGATATTTGTTGCACAAAATAGTCTTATGAAGAATATTAATTATCATTAAGAAAAGGAAAAAAATGGCATTATATTAATATTTTTACTATTCTTAAAATGATACTGTGTCAAGAAACCATTCATCAATATAAGTGCTACCAAAGCACATAGTACCAAGCAAAAGTAAAGCTAAAGGCAGTTAAAATAATAAAAAGGCTGATAAACAATTTTATCGTTCTATATTATATTATTATGTACACATTTATCTTTATATAAAATCTGTGAGTTATCAACAAGGAGGGCAATGAAGGTTTTTACTCATATTTGAGGTAGGGTTTGGCTTCAGGTGGTGCTGTTGAGTGCGAGTGTGCAGAGTGAGCCGAGTGGGTGGAGTGTTGCCAGGCATCTGGTGGCCAGCTGTACACACGTGGAGCACCACTCTCCAGTAGGCCCCATCCTAGCAGCTGTGATCGTGCACCACGCTCACGTTTGGGGGAGGCCGTTGAGATGTTTACTGACACTCCTTTAATTATATGATCTTGACCACATAGGGATTGTGCCACATCAGGGTCCAAAAATGTAACAAAACTGAATGCACGAAATGGTTTTGGTACAAAAACATCTGTCACCTGACCAAATGCACCAAAATATTCTCGAAGATCATCCGCTGTGATGCTTTCGGTGCATCGACCCACAAACACCTTACGGTGTGCCGCAGAGCCGCCGTCTTTACTGTTAGGAATGCGTACGTCGCACCAGCGCCCATCTATCATGTGCCTTCGTCCGAGTGCGCGTAATTGTGCGTCGTAGTCTGCAAATTTAATAAAACCAAATCCTTTAGACAGACCGGTTTTAGCGTCACGTTTCACTTGAACCATAAGTAGCTCGCCAAATGTCGCAAAATAATCGCGAACGGCGTCCTCGCCTGTTTTCCAAGGAAGCCCGAGAACTATAAGATCTGAACAACGTGGACGAGGAGTTGGAGTCGGGGCGTCGGCACGTGGGAAGGCGCAAAAATATCTGTGAGCCGACCAGCCCTCAGCGGGCGGGAGCACGCGATCGTCGGCCAGGCGCAGCCCGCGAAGCCTGCCACCTGCTCGGTACTTCAAACCGCTAGCTCCGGCGAACTGTGCTGATATCGTGCTAAGAAGTAGCGAGCCGTCTTCCTCCGTGGGCAGCTCTATGGGCTCGTCTTGCTCGCCCTCGCTTACTACCACGTACTCTATCGACATCGCGCTCACCAGACGACACCGACTGCCGTATACTTCATCTTCGTTTACATTATCAATTTTACAGGGACAAAAGGCGTCCTGAGACTGTATTTCTGTGGTTTTAATCTAAAATTAAATTATTTTATAATTATTTCTTAATATAAGTAGTTTTTGCATGACGTTTGACGTATGACGTAAACATGAAGTTTTGCGTACAGACCACAGAACACATTTACATACTACTTTTTAGTAGAATTTGTGATTTCACAAAATCATCGACTATATCATTAAATGGTCAACTTTTAACGATCAATTATGTGACAATATTGTAAAATAAGTTATATTTTTTACCGATAAGATAATCTCATACAAAAATTCTCGGATAAAAATTCATCTGATGTTTTTTTTTATCATTATTATGTGAACCAATCCAATTAATATTAATTTAAGCCGTTTCATGTACATAATCTTTTTTTTTATTCTTTTATTACATATACAAATAATTTTTTCGCCTACTTAGCACTATCCCGGCCTATTGTCAGGGTGTGCTTTCCTACTTAATCAACTCCACTTTGCACGGTCTTAAACATCTTCAGTGGTTAGTCCATTGGCTCTCATGTCTTGCATTATGACGTCCAGCCATCGCTTCCTTGGGCGTCCGGGGGGTCTTACTCCAAGGGCAAATATATCAAGGTATTTACTTCCGACGTAATTCTTAATTAGGCAGGCGAAAAACGTGGCCATACCATCTCAGACGACGCTCTTGGAGCTTATCCGCTACGTCACGGACCTCAAGATTACCTCGAACGAATGTGTTACGTATGCGGTTTGCTCGAGTTACGCCACACATCCACCTCAGCGTGCCGAGATAGTGCTGGTAAACATTCGCTGCCGTATAAAAGAACTGGTCGGATCATGATCTTGTATATCAGCCCCTTGAGTTTGGGCGGTATATTGCGATCTGTGATATCGAACTTCTAGTTTAAGTTTTTTAAAAAAAGATTTATTTTAATTAAAGTATATTTATTATTAAGAACTAGTATGATATAGAAATAGTATGATAAAGAAATAACTCGAATTAGAATTAGAAATCCTTAGGCAACCTTTCTCTAAGCCATTAAGACGGAGTCTAACTAACTCTCAGCGACTGATAATATGGGACACTATGCTGTATAGCTGACACGGCAGCGTCAGTCTAGGGATAGGCAAATATGTTTACAGGGTTCGGGTATAACACCTCGCCCTTTAATAAAATATATTTCTTATTTAAGAAGTTTATGTGAAATAGGAAAAAGTTTTAATAAGTAAAGAATTAAAGATTCATTCTAAGTTTAGCAGGAGAAACTCAATTAGAAGTAATGTTAGTCTGTTTGTCATCTTCATCTTTCACTGAAATAGCAATAGATGATTTAGAAGGGGATGTGCCTGGGGAAGAAAGGCTGCTGCCAGATTTCTACAATTTCAAATAAAATCGTAACATAATATAAAAAATAATTATTATTATAGTTAAAATGGTTAAAACCTAGTAATGGGCCCAATATTTTATTATATGTGGTTCATTTATTATTTTATCAAGGTTCCTTTCAAAAGATTTTATGATTTGATTATAGTTAACTTCAATACTTTCAGTTTCCAAATTTTGTAACTTAAAATCTGGCACATTACTTATACTTTCCTTAAAACTATTTATATTACAACACAAATCATTAATCAAATTAAAATTAGAAAGACTTGGTACTGTTGAAGTAATATTTAAAACATTATTGTTAGCGTACAATTTTGTATTCTTACAATAAGCTCTACAATATTTAGGTAAAGTAAGTACACCGATGCTGTGAACATTTTCTTCTACTAACTCGGAGTTGATACAGTCTATCGACAGTTTGACGGAATGAGATTGTATAAAAATCCACTTATTATTTGTTAGACTCTTCCAAATATCTAAATCACCTTTTAGAAATTCGGTTTTACACTGCACTGGTAAACTTGTAATCACTTTTGATAGTAATTCACTTTCACAGGACGGATTGGCGTTTACTGACAAAACGCTCATAATGTAGCATATGTATTCTTGAGAGTTCACGTTTTTGCACATATCGAGAAGGTCAATGGTGATGTACTGCAACTTGTCCTTAGTAATAGCAATGTATTTGCTGTTTGGTATCACGATAGTGAAGGAGTTAGGCTTACTAACATAGTGAGATACGGGCAATAGAATATTATGATACAAATAGAATTCTTGAGACGTAACTAATGGTATTTGTAACACAAAGACTATCTTAGAGTTTACAGCATAACAAATTAACTTAGGTATATTAACAATAGAGTGTATTAAACAACAGTTACGTTTTTCATAGATGCAGAGAACTTGTCAACAGCTTTAAATAAACTATTTTCATTCATTTTAAGTTTATGTAAAGAAATATTATAAGACGAGATTACCGATGATGTAACGAGAATATTTTGTTTTATTAATGAAGACAGTTCTTTATTATTGTTCTGTACAATACTTATAGCATTATCATATTTAATAGCATCATCTTCGTCTAAAGTGCAAAAAATGTGTTTAAACACAGTACAGTACAGTACAGTTCAGTACAGTACAGTACAGTACGGTACGGTACGGTACGGTATGGAACGGTACGGTACAGTACAGTACAGTAAAGTACAATACAGTACCTACACCACCAATCCATGCACCACGTTTTATTCTAGTATCAAGTAAATGGGAGATAGACGAATATTGTTTATTTAAATCTTGGTATCGAGTAGTCAAAGGTTCGAGCATGTTATAACATTCTGAATGATTAACTCACTCAACAGCCTTTTACGGGAAAATTTGAGTCTATGTTGCAACATTTTGTCGTAATCGGGATATGTGACATAAGGTACTTCATCATAGATAGAATCAGGGATAAAAGCTTTGTGACCGAAAATCAGTTCATAAGGTGTATAGTGTGTCGTGCAATGTACTGCAGTATTATAAGCTAACTTTCAAAGTAACTAAAAGTAACTTTCAAAGTCTTTATTATTAAACAATACCTTATTAAATGAGTATAATTGTTTTTCATAATACATTATTTCACTACAATTCTCTATACTATTAATTACTTCTTGTACACAAGCGTTGGATTCATCTAAATCAATAGAACTTGGAATTAACATTATTTTACATTTAGTTTTAAGTATAGATTCATTTTTCTCAATTATTTTAGTATCGTATTGTGTAGTCTTAGAAGCGATTTCCTTAAGAAATTTGGAATAGTCAGCGTTATGTTACTTCATTTGTGAAGTAATACTATTTTCAGGATTATCTAACTCAGTGGAAGGATTTGATATTCTTTATTTCGTATTATCGGTTCAATTGGATCGGGACTGTCTGGATTTGGGAAATTAATAATTTTAGGAATAGAATGTTCAGCTAAAAAAGCTGAATTTTCCATGGGAGGAATTAATAATGGATCAATCTGCGGGGAAGATTACAGAGATACGAATTTCAAGATAGGGGGATGAGTCGAGATTGAGGTCATTACTTTGTGACTAAGGTTTATTTTCCCAAAATCAGTGATTGAATCGAAGGAATTAGCATTACTATCTGGATTAGAAGCATTTTCAGGATATATTGTGTTAACAGGGTAACGAGAGAGCGCGTCCGCAACAGAATTTAGTTTTCCTTTGCGATATATAATTTCATAATCGAATTCAAGCTTTAAGAGCCCCCTTTGAAGCTTACTACTTAGATCTTATTAATTAAATAACCATTTTAAATATAGGAGCTGTAGTCACTTATGTTTTAAAGAATCAAAAGCGAAGTTGATTTTTCCCACTTAAAAATAGTATCTTTTCGAAGCAGAGAAGTTAGTGGTTATTGTCGATAATACGATACGAGGCCTAGAAATGATTGATGATCTTGATCGCGATGATGATCTTTAGGTGTAGGAAATTGCATAACCGTTTTTTTTTTTTTTTTTTTTTTTTTTTTTTTTATTTTTTTATTTTCTCGGGTTGGGCTTTACGCCTTGTTCAGTAATAATTTGTCCTAAATATCCTAATTCTCTTCTTAAAAACTCACATTTATCCGGCTGGAGTTTAAGATTAAACTGTCGCAACTTCTGAAATACTAATTTAAGACTATTTAAGTCGTGAGATATAGATATTGTAAGTCGTGAGAGTAACTAATAATGTTGTCTAAATAAACACAGCATCTGATGCCCTGAAGTCCGGAGAGAGCAGTGTTCATCAGACGGAATGTGGCTGGAGCGTTTTTAAGCCCAAATGGCATGCGAGTAAATTGATAGTGTCCTTGGGGAATGCTAAAGGCGGTTTTGGCTGCATCAGATGGATTCATAGGAATTTGATGGAAGCCTGACGCCAAATCTAAGGTAGAAAAATATTTGCTATTGCCAAGGTGATCTAATATTTCACTAATCTGAGGAATTGGATAAGTGTCACCTATTGTAATGTCATTAAGCTTCCGGTAATCGATAACTACTCGCCACTTTGGTTTACCGGAGGCATCTATTTATTTATTTATTTATTATTAAAGTAGTCGATGCCTCCGAACTCGTGCATAATGGATTCAAGGTACCTGAACTTCTCCGACTTAACGGCTGGCTCAGGCCCGATGTGGATAGTGCTCAAGTCCAGGTTCCAGCAAGCCATGTACTCGGTCTTTGACACATTCAGTCTAAGACCTGGCATTCACTTTAGTGGTGGCATTCACTTTACGCTCCAGCATCAGTCGGTTGTCGTCAATTAGGACTATGTCATCGGCATACATTATCAGCCACGGAGGATTGCCTTGGATGTGAGATTACTGAATTTGGGAAGGTATCTATTCTATATCTAAGGTATCTATTATATATCTAATTTGTTTGGTATCGCTAACAGCGCTCCTAACTGTAGAAACAATCGTTTACATGTCTCCAATAATAGCAACATAGGATTCAGGGATTTCTTTGGATCACAGTGCCCACCAGATAGGCCTTCTGCAGGCTTAAGAATGCCACATGCAGAGCTATATAGTTTCGTTACTTACATATTAGGTAGATATAACGATAACGTTATGATCTATAGAATGTAATTTTGGACGTGAAGCCTCAATCCAAAACATCATGCAAAGAGTGCTATAAGATGGGTGACACGTTGGTATAACAAGAATCTTCTAACGCACAATATTGATAAAACCATTCTTCTCTCAATATATCGCATTCTATCATTCTATCGCTATCGGCAGCGATTTCTATAGGAATTGAACCGCGCCCCTATTGTGCGTAAAAGCAACTAACTTTTGCTAGCACGAGTTATTTTAATCTGCTATCGTAACGTAAATGTATGTAAGTAACATAACGAAACTTTAAGGAGTAAACGAATATTACGGGCACAAACGATGATTTGACGTCCGTTAATGTAAATATTGAAGGCTGGCTGTTGAGAATTGTCGAAACTGTATTCATCAAACAGTTGTCAGTGAGAAAACATTCGAATTATATTAAACTATAATTTTAAAGAATTTAAGTCATTATTTTGCGTTTTTCTTCATACGTATTTTTTTTTTTTTTTTTTAAGTGCGCTTACAATATTCTTCGTTCTTAGCTTAGGTAAAAAAAAAGGAAACATTCAAAAAAAAAAAAAAAAAAATAATTGACCACCACTTTACGATATTATTCGTTGGTTGGTTGGTTGTTGGTTGGGTTGGTTGGTTGGTGGTTGGTTGGTTGGTTGGTTGGTTGTTGGTTGGTTGGTTGGTTTGGGGGTTGGTGGTTGGTTGGTGGTTGGTTGGTTGGTTGGTTGGTTTGGGTTGGTTTGGTTGTTGGTTGGTTTTTGGTGGTTGGGTTTTTGGTTGGTTTTTTTTTGGTTGGTTTTTGGT
>JAXRJS010000054.1:0-190000 GCA_037127375.1 Dione juno
AAAATTTTTTCCAAAGTTTGGAATTGATCTGTGAATCCAAAACGACTTAGTTGAGAAGTTGCAGTGGTAGGGGGTATCTCCGACGCCAAGGTGTTGTCGTATCTTAATTTGCAGCCTAGGTATTTAAAAAAAAAAAAATAAATAAATAAATAAAAAATGTGCAACTTCTTCAAGCGCAATGCCATCCAAGCTAATGATTGAAGAATCGCTATGAAATCCTCCGGGTGGCTGTTTTAGTATCTGTGTTTTGCTGGAGCTTATAACCAGACCAAACTTTAGACATGAAGCGTATAGTGAGTCCACATTGATTTGGAGGGATTCTATTGAATTTGCCATAAGGCAAACATCATCGGTCTTGTCCTTGTTGCATATAGAAGATATCTTTTTAGTTCTTAAACTGATATATATGTATAATGTGTAACTACTTTGCAGCCACTGAAATGAAATTACCTCTCTTTACGAAGTCGGGTGTACCATGTTGCAAAGGCTCTTCCGCTCTTTCTGCCTGATTTCATAAATCCTATTATAAGATAGATTCTATTCTATTACAAAATTATAAAATAGATAAATAAAAAAACAAATATTGAGAAATAAATTTATTTGCATTTATAAAATTATTTACATTTTTTACACAATAGATTTAGAGTACACAAACGTTGTTCTTATTAAATAATATATTGATAGTACACTTTGCCATTCATCTTCATACTTATTACATTTATATAATTGTTTGTAAATACCCAATTTGAGATTCTCAGGTAACAAGCTTCAAGCTATTGGTATAATAATCAATTATACCTTAACATAAATAATTATGTCACTGTTATTTGTACATTTAATATTCTTTACAATCTATAACTTATTATTAACTTCGTGAACACATACTTGTATGTCTATCTTTAAAAGAACGCTATTCTTTATTTATACACACTTAACTATTTCGTGTTTAGATCATTTACCTTACTATACTATAGCTATATTACACATTTGTATAGAGTTTTCATAATGTACTGTCTGTTCTATATTTTATGACGTAGTAACAATAAACGAAGTAAAAAAAAAAATAGGATGATCGGTCTATTGTTTAAACCGACAGTGCAACGTGTACTGCATTGCCGGGTGTTCTGGCAGTGTGGGTTACGACGTGGGCGGCGTAGGGCAGCGTGAGGCGTAGGGCGGCGTAGGGCTGTGCAGGATGTGGGCGTGTGGAGGCGGTTACAGCAGGCGCGTGTCGGGCGGCGCGTCCTCGTCGCTGTCGACACACTCGAAGCGTATGCGGCGCCCGCGCACGTCGCACCCCCCCTCGCCCAAGTCGCCCCCGTCACCCGCCTCGTCGCACACCGCACTCCCCGCACCGCCCGCCGACAGTCACACTTTCTCCTCGCCCGCGCCCGGCACCGCCGACCGTACAAACTGCAAATACGTCACCTATATTGGGTTTTGGGATGAACTGTTATTTTGTTTATATCGATAATTACTTTTTTATTGTCAATTGTATGCCATAGCAGAGAGGCTCTGTTAATAAGAAACTTTTGTTACTAATTGCAAGTCTTTACTTTTTTGCTACCTGATGTCGAATTTTGAGCTACGAGACTGCAATAATGTTTTTTTTTTACTATAAAAAATTACCCGAATAAGGGTTGATTCGGAATCCAATAAAGGGTTTATGCTTGTCATGTTCAGTGAGATATTAATTTAATGAGATAGAACTTATATGTATATTGATTCTTAATGAGATTTCTCAACGTATCAGAAATTCCTGTCTTTCCATAAACAATTGAATGATTTAAATATAATAAATCAAACTCATAGCGTAAAACTAAGTGTAAACTTACCGAGACTGTTGTGTTTGTTGTAGAGTTCGCCCGCGGGCGGAACGTTAGCACTCTCCAGCGTCGTCTGAGCTGCGCGAGCACTTCTCCGTTACAAAAACAGTATAGTATGGCGACACACAGCCCTTGCAGCGACGTCGTCAGCGCCGAAATGTACTCGTAGAACAGCCACCAGCTCGCCGTCCGCGGCGGACGAAACGGCGTCAACAAGTATTGAAGGCCTAGCAGCGGCGCGAGTAGGCATGTCGCCCTCAGCGCGTGTAGCACGGTTGCTGACGGCCGCGCTACTCCTGCACCACCGCCCGCCCGTAGCTTAGTGCAGAGAACCCGCACTATGTTGCATAGGAAGGCGAGGTTTAGCAGCACCGCGATGCAGACTAGCACAGCTAGTTCAGGCCGCGGCGCCCCCTCATCCGCCCAGCAGAGCGGCTCGTTGGCGGCCCCCCGGCGCGCCGCGTTGACTACAGCAGAGGGTACGGGCAGCAGCCAGCCGGCAGCCAGCAGCGCGCGCACCAGTCGCCGCTCCGACACGAAGGCGCTGACCAGCACCGTATGCAAGTACAGGCCCTCACATAGCATCCACGTGTAGTTGGTGAGCAGCGCGTACTGCAGTGTAGCGTTGAGCACGCGACACCACACCGGGGACGCCTGCAGCGTGTCCGGCGAGCGCACTACCAGTCCGTACCATGCCAGCCATAGCGCGTTATTTAACGCAAACGACGCGAACAGGTTGATGTGCACAGTGATTCGAGCACATCGCAGACTTCTGTGAATTATTGTTATATTATCTTTCAGAATTCACACATTCACTTTTTCATTATTACTTAATAAAGTTAATAAAATATGTACGCAACAATAGTTGTGACAATTAACGTTTTTGACGACACCAGTCATAATGGGCTTGCTATAGAATTTAATAATAAATAAAGTGTATATAGTGTACTCACTTATATAGTGAGTACACTTCTTAAAACAACTAACAATATTTATTTATTTATAAAAAAAAATGTCTTTCAAAGAATCAGTGTGACATTTGAAGACTTCGAGAGAAAAAGATTTCAATTCATCATATATTCTTATATCGCATATATTTCCGACGTCCACTGCTGCATATAGCCTACTGCCGGCCTACTGCAAGGATAGTACTTCATTTTTTTTATTATGTAGGAAAATAGAATGCATTTTTCCGAATTCCCGCTGTTTTACCTTTAAGCGACTATTATATTCAAAGATACACGTAGTACACTACAGGTATAAAGAAGTGTTAATCTATAGCGGCTCGATGACAAAATATTTTAAATATTCGAATTAAATTAATTTTATTATTGTTATTAAAATGTCATACTTAAAGTATGAGAGGATCCCCAGTGACAGCAACAGTGCTACCAGTGACACGCTGTACCCAGTCTCGTACACAGCTATGATGTCGCTGACGTCCTGTTGATCAAACGTAAACGAGTGTCAAGGAAAATATTTGGGAAGATGGCATTGTATTTCAGTTTAAAGACATTTATTGTCAATAAGACCTAAGCCACTTACTTGAGGACAATATTTGTGATACAATAATTAAGTTGTCGTTGTCAATTTATACATTACAAAGTAGACAACAAGTATCACACAATAACAAGTTTGATTAAAACAAAAGAAATAAAATATTAAGATACTCAAACACATTGTTAGTAATGATCACAAAATGTATTTGGTTAGTTCAAATTTAAATGTGTTAAACGAGTTGACACTTTTTATGTTCAACGGAACCCTGATATAAAACTGCGCTCCTTCAAAAGTGATATTTTTCTACCATAGTTGGTTCTTGTCCTGGGCAGCTCCAATAAACTAGCTCGGCATTTGCGAACGCTACGACTACCATCTTGTGTTTTAATAAAGGATATATTGCTATATACGTATTTGTTAAGTGTTTTTCCTATATGAATACATATATTGTAAACATACAGTTGTCGAATTGTCATAATTTTTGTGTCTTCGTAATTTTTTTTGGTTGATGTTAAGCGCGGGTAGTTAAATATTAATTTAATAAGTTTGTTTTAAGCTCCAATTAGTTTTACCAGCACTGCCCCAGACTTCAGCCAAATATAGTAAATGAGTTTTAACTAAAGTGTTATAAATGATGTAGCGCACTTTGTAAGGGATATCTTGCAATGTTACTCAGTGACCCTAGCAGTGCCGAAACTTTGCCAATAATTATTGCTTTGTGTAATACAATATTATAAAATATTACACTATATTAAAGAAACAAAGATCTGCAATTACAATAAAAAACTTCAGACAGCACTTACATCTTCAGGTTTAACGCAAGTCGTATAGTTGGACCAAGGCCGGCCGGATGAAGGGGCTGATTGCCACCAGGTTCCATTAGCGGTGCCACTCTTTGTGAGCGAATACTGAAGGATATAAAGCAGGTAATTCAAAATGATTATAAATCTCTTAAACATTATGTGTTATTATGAAAATTAAATGGAAGGAAATACTTCAATATCAAGTATTATGCGTCTCTGTTGACCGCCGACAAAGACAAAACAAAAAACTAAATGGGTGTCACGTGGTTCAGTAAATAAATAAGTAGTTATAGAAATAACTAATGTATAGTAAATAAATAATATATTTTATATTGTTCATATGAATTAAAACTCGCATACGTTCAGGACTGAATCCAGGCACGAAGTCAGGACACTGCGCGTAAGTGGTGGTGTCGGCGGGCGTGTGCGGCCAACACAGCCACGAGTCGAACGTCCCCTCGCAGTAGATACCTGCAGGGGTCACAGGATCACAGGTAGTACCGGTCTTAGATACCGCAGGTATGTGCAATCTGCTCTATTTTATCATTTTTAATATTTCCTTATTATAAAATTGGAAAAATATTTATTTCACAATTTTTTTTATAGAAATGGCAATAACGTTCAATACTTTTTTTGGTGTGACTATGTGACAAATAAATAACATGGTGTTTTAAAATATGATAGAACACTGTCGTGGCGCAGAGGCGACAGTGTCTGCCTCTAAACGCGAAGGTTTGTGTGTGCAATTCCCACTCGAGGAGAATTCATTATTTTTGTACTATGCCAGGCAAAAGCGTGGCGTTGATTTCCGCCACTCACACAATACCTCGAAAGGCGGAAAGTGGGGAACGGAGTGTCTTAACACTGGGTTCCTGGGTTCCTCTACTACTACCCTGCTATGTGCAGGATACAGCGGATAAATGGATTAAATATTAAATCATAAGCAGCTCTCTCACTAAATCTCCATTACTTTGTGATTTATAATAATAAAGTACCGAGACTATAGTTCATGCATAACTCTATAATACGAGTATTATCATGCGTTATGTATATAATATGTTATGAGAAGTAATATATAAAGGTGCTTAAAGTCATGTACCTAACACGTACCGGGGGTGGTCGGGTCCTGTTGTTAAAGTCGTCACAGGCGGCCTGCTCGCGCGCGATGCGGTCGGGGTCGTCCATAGCGTGCGCGCGGTCACTCCCGTACTCCCGTGCTCCCGTACTCCCTAGGACCGTGGCTTGGCTGAGTCAGTCATGCCTCGTGCTTCCTTCTGAAATAATTTTAAATAAATTATATGATTTCAAATTTCTCTGGACCTAACTAACTTATTAAGTGGATTAATTGCGTATATACATTTTGGTTTTTGAAAATACAATTTATATAGTCGAAGTTTTCATCACTTTACATGGTCTGTGGTTAAAGGTGGATTGAACTGGCATCCGAAAGCTTTTAAATCTCAAACCACAACACCGTAATTCCGTTAGATATGTCTGTTATATACTTGAGTAAACTGTTGAAATGACTACAGTAAACTGTTCTAAATATGATGATTATACATTTTTCATACGAATAAAGAAACAATTCTTATATCTTTGAAATTAATAAGTAAATGTTGCTATTTATCGCTCTATTAGCACACTAGCACTGCGTTGTGCTGACACTAGTGCTGACACTAGTGCTGACACTGGTGCTGACACTAGCGCAGTCGCGGGAGTGCGCGCTGACGGCCAACACCGCTGAGGACATTATGTACCTATTGTGTGACGCATTGTTGACCGCTGTTGTTACTTGTGTAAGAAATATAAAAGACCAAAAATGAACTATTCAATTTTGACAAGTCGGTGCATGCAAACTATAACGATGTATGATAAATTGGTAATTGTTAAGTAGAACAAATAACATTCAATTAAAATAAAATAGAGAAGATAATAAACTATAAATGATGATGATGAAGAAAAAGATAGTATGAGAACTGTAATATTACGCGCGATGTTAGTGTACATGTACCCACATGCAGTTGTATGTAAATACAACTAATTTTCAAGAATGAAAAAACAGTTGAAATTAAAATTGAATTGAAATCGCAACTCGCAATTGAAATATAATCAGTCAAATTATAAAATAAAATTAGTCCAAGTTGTGTATTCCAACTTCAAATTGAGTCAATCATTATTCACTGCATGACCAGAACAACTCTATGTTCTGGTCAGAGAAGCTGATAAGGGCCAATAACTCAGTATTAAGTTTATATGAACTAAGGTACATATGTTGGTTCGATGGAGGTCATAATCGTTACGGTTATATTCTCTTATCGCAGACGCACCGCGCAGACGACGCGTTGCCCGAGATTGCGGAGACGCCATTGTGTACGCTTTATAGGCGTAAGTAAGTACCTCCTTTTGGATCAACAAGTGGCTAGTGGTGCTTACAACATGTGTGTATATACTATACATGCCTTTATATGACAACGGAGTTACACTTAGTAGGTAGGCTTGTAGTAGATATTAATAGTGTCATGTATACGTTTACTGAAACAATGTAGTCGCTGAAATTAATTAAACACAAAAAAACGGAAAAAGGTAAATAACAAGCATTAAAGTATCTTCAAAACAACAAATGTGGACGTGTGTACTTTACCAGGTAACGAGCTCTACAATGAGTAGGTGTATGTTAATATGATATATAAATTATTTGGGTGAATACTTTATCATTGGAAAACAAATTAACTAATATTTACATTACAATATAAATAATATTTTAAAATATAAGAAATACTTCATTTATTTATAGGACAGCAAAATAAGAAGTCAATGAGATGATTAGAAAAAGTATAAAATTTTGTCGATATTGATAAAAAACCTGAGCAACTCGATAACTACTGCACGACTCGACACGCTGGACGCTTCAGTGACCGTCACACAGTGAGGTCCAAGTGAAGCAATTAACTTCATATACAAGTTCAAAGGGAGGCCGAAGCGGGACGACCGCAGCTTTTACTGGTAAAAGCTTGGTAATTTGCGTACCTTTTACTATTACTCTACATTTAGTTCGCAGTTGGTTCATTCATTTAGCACGACGACACGACGACGCGACGACGCGACGTGATGGCGCGCAGTCATACATTCGTCGTTCAGTATATTATGACATCATTAAAAACTCAATATCAACTCTATTCTTTCAAACATCGCACCAGATGTCTCAACAGGCGTATTTACAAAATGTTGCGAGTACTTTAAAAATCATAACACAAATCAAGTTATGCATAGAAATTACTTAAAAGTCAAAAAGTGAACAAGAATAATTTGATTATTTTAGTTTCGAAGAATTATTAGTTGAAAGAAAAAATATTTTTCTAATTTCTACTGGTATAGTATCGACTGCAGAGTCGCATATTTACTCCCTTCAATAAATAAGTAAGGAACAGAAACATTGGTGCCTGTTGTTGCTGCTCTGCTCTCTCACTAGTGTACTGAAGTATTGGATTATATAATCATCATCATCACAGCCCTTGTTCAGCGCACTGCTGGACATAGCCCTCCTCCAAGGATCTCCATGACGATCGGTCCCGAGCTACCCGTGGCTTCCGGCGACCTTGACCTAATCATCGGTCCACCTAGTGGGAGGCGTGCCCACCGAGCGTCGTCCAGTTCGTGGTCGCCACTCAAAAACCTTTCCGCCCCAACGGCCATCGGTTCTCCTCGCTGTGTTTCCCGCCCACTGCCACTTCAGCTTCGCAATTCTTCGCGCAATGTCGGTAACTCTTGTTCTCCTACGGATGTCATCATTTCTGATTCTATCACGTATAGCAAAGATCACGTAGAGAAATACCAAGCTTTGCTCTCTCCATTGCACGCTGTGTGACTTTGAGCTTTTTTATGAGATACATAGTTAGTGGCCACGTCTCCGTAGGTCATCACTGGCAACACACACTGTAATTTGGATACGAAGATATTTTATAGTTTACCGAATGCTGCCCATCCGAGCTGGATTCGACGAGAGATCTCTTTCTTGAAGTTAGACTTACCTAGCTGGACTGCTTGTCCCAGGTATACATAGTGGTCAACAACGTCAAGTGTAGTGTTCCCAATATTGACTGGAGCATGTAAAACATGAGTGTGTAACATAATTTTAGTTTTTTCTAAGGTAATCTTAAGATCTACTCTTTGGGAAACACTACTGAGATCTTCGAGCATTGTGTTCAAGTCTTCCATGGTCTCAGCCAGTAATACTATATCATCGGCAAAACGAAGGTGTGTAAGGTTCTCGCTGTTGATGTTTATGCCGTATATTTTCAAATCCAGAAGCTTAAAAATATCCTCCAACGCGGCAGTGAACAGTTTCGGAGAAATAACGTCTCCCTGTCTCCCACTGCCCTGTAGTTCGATAGGATTAGAGCTCTGGTTCTGTAATCGGACCGACATAGTGGCGTTTTCATATAGATACCTTAACACTTCGATGTACCTGTAGTCTACGTGGCACCTTTGGAGAGACTGCAGCACTGCCCAAGTCTCGATCGAATCGAAGGCTTTCTCGTAGTTCACGAACGCCAAACAAAGTGGCAAGTTATACTCTTCGGACTTCTGTATAATTTGCCGCAGCATATGAATGTAATCTATGGTGCTATAGCCTTTTCGGAAACCGACTTGTTCGGGAGGTTGGAAGACGTCAAACCTGCTGGCGAGACGATTCGTGATGACTCTTGAAAACAACTTGTAAACATGGCTCAAAAATAAGATTGGTCTATAGTTCTTTAAGAGAGTTTTGTCATCCTTTTTGAAAAACAGAACAACCTCACCTTCACTCCATGCTTTCCGTGTTTTCCCTTCAAAAATGGCGGAATTAAAGAGGTTCTGGAGGACTTTACAGACTGCTGCCCGCAGAAGTTCTGTAGTAATTCCGTCTCTACCTGGCGCCTTGTTGTTTTTAAGTTGTTTAAGTGCCATACTAATCTCAGAGAGGTTGACGTCCGGGATATTTTCGGTGTAGTGTCGGGTAAGCTTGGCTCTGTGATCTTTAGTCAAGATGTCAACTGGTGCTCACGTGGAGTACAATTTTTAATAGAAGCTCTCTATCTCCCTCAAAATTTCAGACCTACTCGAAACTATGCTACCGTCATCAGTTTTCAGCCTAGTCAGTTGACTTTGTCTTAGCTTAATGTTAATATTCAATGTGCCTCGAACAAGTCGGTGATCACTCCCTGTTTTAACGTTATTGATTACAGAGACATCATTGAATGTTTGCTTCTTCGTCGACATGATAAAATCTATCTCGTTTTTGACATTACCATCCGGACTCATCCAGGTCCACTTCCGTTGTTGAGGTTTCCTGAAGAAGGAATTCATCATGTAGAGATTCTTCATGAAATTGATCAACACTTGGCCCCTGGTCACCGCAACGTTTCCCCAACCTTGCGTTAAAGTTCCCCATCGCAACTGTGTAGTGAGTATTCTAGCTATGCATGGCTTTAGAAATATCCACATACATAGCCTCCACTTTCTCATCAGGGTGTGCCGAGGTCGGAGCGTAAACCTGTATGACATTCAACAAATATCGTTTTGATAATCTGAGTATCAGGCACGCTACCCTATTTGAAACACTTCCGACAGTAACCACGTTGTTGACGAGGGTCTTGTGGACGATATACCCGACAGCACCTAGGGACTGTTGGTCGCCCTCCCGGTAGTATAGCAAGTTACCGGAATTCAGGATTACCGTGTCCTCCCCATCCATATATATATATATATATATATATATATATATATATATATATATATATATATATATATATATATATATATATACGCGCGGACCAGCTATACCTCACACGTACACACGCGCAGAGGTCACGTCCGCAGAGTTTTGAATACGTACTAGGCGTCTTTATGGCGCCGGAGACGGAGACGTTACGAGTTTTGGAAGAATTCATAATTGTAATGATATTTCTATTTACCATTAACTCGTACGTCATTTAGAAGCACACACGTCTTGTTGCTAGAAAAATAAAGGTGACTCACTTTTGAATGTGTCTTCAATACTACCAAGTAATTCCGATTATTTATAAGAATGCTTAAAATTTAGTAATTTTCGTGTATCTGCCCATTTAGCGTTACACACTGATGTAACTAAGTCGTCAGTAGCTGGGTGTATGGACGCCGGACTCCGGGCGCCGCGCGGCTCGCAACAGATGGAAACGATTTAGTACGCATTGTTGTGATTACACGCGCCTCGTAAGTCATCAGCTCGCATCACATCACCGCCGCGGCGGAGCAGATGTGCATCGACAGTTTTTAATGAAATTAGGACAGTCATGGGTACATATTCTTATAGAAAGAACACAATATATATTTGACGCTATTCTTCCTTATTCCAGGGATGTTTTTATTTTAAGCATAAACATTTTATAAGCCATCGTTAGACAACATGTGAATTAGTTTCTCACAATATGAAGTTTTTAAACGTATTAAAATATTAAAACAATAATATTCCACCAGGCTCTCTCTATCTACTCTGCAAGTTTCAGCAGATACGTAAAGACAAATAAAATTCACAACAAATTTAATCGTACACTGTTAAGTAAGAAGAGAGAGCCACGACACTCTGGTCTCCAGTTTTCGCCAGAATATTTTTTTGATTATGTCCAAATACTATATTATGTTGAAAAAAGAAAAAAGAAAATTAGAATATTATATGTATTATTAAGTATTAAGTTCAAGTATAGCAATGGTCAATAAAAGGCTTTTGATGTATTTTATATATTCAAATACAAAATGATTAAAAACCTCCAACATTAGATACATTGACCTTGATAACACCACTCTCTACATTAGCTCTACAGTTTCCCAAAGCTCTGCACGTCTCAATAAAGTTGTAAGCTGCAAAGTACACAGAGTACAGGCTTCGTTCGTAATATCTCGTCGTCTGTCGTATCCGCGCTCATAAACCGGAGATAAAAACTTAATTGAACAAATATCGAACAATACTGGCGAGCAGTAGAGCCGTGCGGTAGAGGCAGCGGAGGCGGTAGAGGCAGCGGAGGCGGCAGAGGCGGCGGAGGCGGTGCAGAGCCGTGGTGAAACTTCATTAGACTGACGCTCGTTATCTTCGATACGCATCGACCCTACGTATTAACCCTCAATTACTATATCCGCAGACAGACACTATACAAGTATTTACAATAAGGTGTAATATAGGAATATTACACCTTATTGTAAATACTTGTACGTATGTATATAATAACTAGGTATTTATTAGAACCAACGTATTTTAACCGTCTCTGATTTTATTTTACTAACATTGGCAAATGGTAAAAGATATTTTTTTTAGTTTAAAATATAAATTGATATCGTTATTCATTGAAATAAAATTTCCGCATCACGTTGGCGGGATTTTTTATTTGTATTAATGTCGATATATCTTAAATACACCTGCAGACTATAGATGAAATTGACGTAGTATTAAAGTATAGAAAAGTCAAAGTCAGAAAAGAAACTATGTTCATAAAAGATTTTAAATGTATTAACGAGTCGATTTATATATATCACTAATCTATCGTTATAGTTATTATAAATATAAGCTAAACTAACCATTTAATTTTTTGTCCGTATGTTTGTTTAGTTATTCACGAATCATGTAAAAGCTACTGGCCAAAAAAATGGGAATTGACGAATTTCTGTATTTCAACAGTTTTCTTAAAAAATAAATACTTTGATTACTGCTCTCTACTACTGAATGAATAAATTTTGACAGCTTAAAACCTAAATCATCATATAGAATAGTTATCATATTTTAATTACGTCAATTACTAGCAAGTGAAGCTAAATTATATAATAGATTTATCAAGAAAATACTTTTTTTGTGATATGAGCATTATTTAAGTTAAAATATTTTTTTTAGTATAATATTAACATTTTTCAAACATTGATAATGTTAAAAATATAATATATTAGTAGTACATTTGTGAGGACTAGAATATATTACTAAATATGCTTACCAGCTAATATAAGCGGGCGAAGCTGCAAGCGGGTCGCTAGTAATAATATAAATTAATGGTTTAGTATAGATATAGAGATAGAGAACTAATATTTATATATTTTTAGTTACTCTGGGATTTTTTTTATTTCCTTCACTCTGATATCAAGACAGAGCACGGCGTCTTATTCTGCCACTCGACAAGCAATATCTCGAAAGGCGGAGAGAGTGGAACGGAGTGTCTTAGATGCTTACTATACACCTACTAGATACAGCGCGGAGCTATAACACATTGTACGACAGCAGCGAGTCGTCGCTCAATCATCATTATTGAGTTATCGAGCCTTTTATATTCACATTGATCGAAAACAGATCACTTTATTTGCTGCGATGCTATGTTGGTACATATACATACATACATACATATATACATGCATACATATATACATACATACATATATACATACATACATATATACATACATACATATATACATACATATATACATACATACATATATACATACATATATACATACATATATACATACATACATACATATATACATACATACATATATACATACATACATATATACATACATACATATATACATACATATATACATACATACATACATATATACATACATACATATATACATACATACATATATACATACATACATATATACATACATATATACATACATACATACATATATACATACATATATACATATATACATACATACATATATACATACATACATATATACATACATATATACATACATACATATATACATACATATATACATACATATATACATACATACATACATATATACATACATACATATATACATACATACATATATACATACATATATACATACATATATACATACATACATACATATATACATACATACATATATACATACATACATATATACATACATACATATATACATACATATATACATACATACATACATATATACATACATATATACATATATCGAATATGCTTAGATGAACTTGTGCAATGTAGTATACGCCTACATTTGCTTAATATATGCATTCTTATGGTAAGTGGGAGTCCAGCAGGAGGTCCCGAACATTGCGATGTTGCCCGCCTACGTGTTCGTGCGTAGTACTGAGTGGCAACAACATGCAGTTAGTACATTCGGTAAACTTACAAGCGGTTTGGTGTAAAGTTAATGAAATTGTCTTAACTTTTTGACTGATAATGTACGAGTATATCTCGGAATATTTCTTTGTATAAATACATATAAGTACCTACTCGTACGTCGTACAAATGCAAGTGGCGCAACGAGCACTCAACTCTGTTTCAGCTCTGCCTATAAATAGGTAACGGTTCTACAAACTGTTGCAGTTTTGGATTTCCGTCCGTGGCAATGGAGAACATTTTAAGCGCAGTCAAAATCTAGTGTGATTGTTATACAGGTATTAGATACGTGTAAACTAGTTTCATGTTAAACAGCTTTCAATGATATAAAAGATACACAAGGCTTTGTCTCGCGGCGTCGCTCGCCGTCGCTCGTCGTTGTGGAGTGCTAGAGCGCGTGAACACACAATAAAAGCTTGCATAAGTACGTAATCCTGAAATAGTTTTTTTTACGATTCTTTTACGGAATTGTTTACGACGCATCTCTTTAACGTGCCGTAGGCGCCTGTACGTACCTATACGTAACTACACGTACACTGCTTATTACTCTGATCATTACGAGATAGATCTATCATTATTAAACTGATAATTTGATGCATTCTATGTACTCTATTGTATGCCATATTTTGTAATAACACACATTTCACTCAATCCAGTAAGGTTAGGTTTTTTAAAATTTCATAATATAATTACCAATTGTCAAAGTTCACAAGATTTATTCTTAAAGTCGCCTGCAGGCTCCAACGTAGTGCTGGTGACGTACCGCACGTGTCCACTATGATGGTAATTGATAATACGTTGTATACCATTAATATATACAAGAGCAAATATCAAGAAAAAAGTCAAAGCCGAGAGTAAGTTAATGTCATCGGTGACGTCACGGTGCCTAACATGGAGGACGCAGTAGAATACTTCGATTCTCTACTATATTCTGTATACTCTGCAGATATGACAGAATAAAAAAATCTGATTGTTTAAAAATATATATCAGTCAAGTGCGAGTAATACTTGCGCGCCGAGGGCTCCGTACTTACTTCATGGTTGTAAGTATTCCACTGACGAAAACACTACTACTTATAAAAATATTCGAACTTAAATTTGAATACAGCCATCCACTCATTTTGTATGAAACGAACTACAAATATAAGTATGTAATGGTTTCTTTCTGTGTTAAACATATATTTACATATACTGTAGAGAACTTACAGTTATATAACATTTATATATAAATATAAGTTTTCCTAATTTTCCCTTTGTTTGAACTAGTTCTGACTTATTGCCAAATTTCATAACTCTAGGTCAACGGAAAGTACACTGTAAGTTTTGACTACGCGACGATTTTCATACAAAATGCAAAAATATAAAGCATCAACGCTCATATCTTTTTGATTGCGTTGACATAAAAGTTTGACTTTTCTGGTGCCTCAAGAATTTAGTGGCTTGGATATTGGATATTAATTTAAGATTGCATCCACGAGATTTTGATAAAATTGTTTTGACCGGACGGACGGACAAGGAAGTGTATGGGTTCCGGTTTTTTCTTTTGAGGTACGGAACCCTAAAAACAAACCATCTAAATAGTAATTGTAGATTATATTAGATTTGATAAACTGAAATACAAAACCGTCTTTGATTTATATATTTATTGTACGAGTAGCTCCGTCTTTCCACTGTGTTATTTTTTGATAAATTTACATATTTACATTATTTGTTATATGTTTACAATTATATAAATGTATACATTATTATAGATTCGAGATTCATTGTTAAAATCATAAATTTAAATAGTAGTTAAAGCGGTAGGCAATTAGTATCGATGTGATTGCAAGCTCTGGCCAAATTAAGCTCTTCAAGCTCAACAGGTGCGGTTACCGGCGAGGTATTTACTCTACTTTTATCTTGTACTTCTTTTTAAATGTTACGATTCGAGCTTTAAGTCAAAGGTCAAAAGCTGTAATAAACTAAAATGTTTCTAAATACTATTGCTACTTTTACGAGTATGACGGTTACTTCGCTATACCTTAATCTTATTATATATATAGTAATCTTAGTGTTACTGGTGGACTTCCAATTTTTTATAAGTTTTACTAAGTTTTCAATGGGATTGGAGTAAACACGTGAATACATTGCAGTAATTGCGTGAACGAGCCGTGTGGTAATGACGACTGTAAACTTCATTTGTCACTGTCGCTCACATTCGGTACACGCTGCTACAGAGCTGTGGGTAGTTTTAAAGATGATTAAGTGCTAAAATAATTAAAACCTAAAATGAAAAGTAAAGTTTATTAAAACAGCTATGTAATGCTTATACTACTGTAGAAATAATAGTGTAGAGTAACTAATAAGAATTCTCTATATTTAACGAAACACAATAAGTATCTACCTATAAAAGTAGAGCTAAAGCCCATTATAATTTAACAGCTAATAGTTTCTCAAAGAGCGATTTCAAAGTAAGATACTAGACTAATTTATTTAGTTTAAATTGTTAAATAATATCTTATTACAGTTAAAATTTCTAAAAAAACAATGCTTTGCGAGCAACACGGCCTCGTGTCTGGTATGTATAATCGATGAGACACGGTCGTTAATAAGCGTTACGTCGGAACAAAACTAACGACGTTGCTTCTAGCTGCCTGCCTGCCTGCATAGCTACCTGCCTGCCTGCATACCTACCTGCCTGACTGCATACGTACCTGCCTGGCTGCATACCTACCTAACTGACTGCCTGTGATACAGTAATATATAATTTAACCTACTGAATTTCATCATTATGGACAAATAGCAAATATTTTGTTGTTATATGTGTGTGTGTAAATATGCTTAAGAAATATTAAATACTTTCTCGCTACTAACAGCTTAGTTTACTACATTCCGTTCGGTTCACTGCCACCTCCTGCTCCTGAACAGATCATCCAGAAATGTGACGCATCGATAATTCGTAGGACAGACGTAACGTAAATGATGTCGGAACATCTTAGTATCGTTATACAAACGAGTTCGCGAATATACGAGTATGTATATAATATTACGAGTATGTATATATATTAAAATATTAAAAAAACTTTTTTAAAAATTAAAATCATAAAAAAATATATTTTGTAAAATATCAATGCAGAATGTGAGTGAATGGTGTGACGGATTCGTATTATGATTCCAATAGCACAACCGTTCTAAATACGTTCGTCAACCACATATACATTAGTACCTACCTACATATAGGTAGTAGGTAAATTTAAATGTATTTTTAGAGATTAAATCGAGAAGCCCGTTTTCCCGTCAAAGAAGCCGTTTATCTCGTCGGCGACCTGCCGATTTAATGTGAAGTGTAAAACATCTCAGGAGTCAGGAACCCTCCTTATATTTTAATTTAAATAATAACAGAGTTGAGACGGTAAAATGAGGATTACAAGGAGTGGACTTTTATACTGTTAGTCAATTTAAAGTCATGTAAATCCAGAATTCAGCTTCACGTAGAATCACGTATAAAGTAAGTAGGATAGACGTAGAGGAGGGTCTCGAATCAAGATACACCGTTCTCCAAAGTCCACGATTCACCCAAATTATGGACACTGCGAGTCGACTGATGCAACTCAATGCTGAATTTTTTCGCATTAGAAAGAAATAAAAATAATTATTTCTTTTGAAGGAAATCTACATACTTCGCGCTTAAACGCGTGAGACTCTGTCACCAGTCGCTATAAATAACCTATAAAAGACGTTCAAAGTGAAAATACATATAATTAAAACAAAAATACATTTTATATACTTATTTGATAATATAGGCATATAATATATGCATCACGATTAAATTAACAGACATTCAATTAAAGATTAAAATAAAACATGAGTATTTTTAATTTAAGAACCAGTCTCAAGGGACCACTCCATAATATTACCTATATTTACCTATATTTACCTATATTTACCAGAACACCAACGTTTCAATATAATTCAAAACTTTCTCATATAATGTAACATTCATTTCTTCGTCGATCTTGAATTTTATAAAGTTCATAACATCGTTTGAGATACATGCGTTAGAGCTGGATATAACTGGGCGTAGTTTATTGCCTC
Source organism: Dione juno (assembly GCA_037127375.1). Lineage (NCBI taxonomy): Eukaryota > Metazoa > Arthropoda > Insecta > Lepidoptera > Nymphalidae > Dione > Dione juno. The sequence continues at coordinate 17,371 of JAXRJS010000054.1, forward strand.
CAGCCGGGATTTTTCGGCGAGTGATTATGTTTTCAACGATTATATCATTAGTGAGGCAGTTTGGCCCCGGTCCAGCTGGCCCCCCTACTCCCCCTAGCCCCGCTAGCCCCGCATTTGCGCCTGCGCCTGCGCAGACAATTTACTGTACTAATATCGGCGATTTACAAATTCAATTGTTCCATTCGAATGGAGTCAGCCTATTGTAGAAATTAACGTTGCAATTACAGATTCTTTTTTGCAAGATGTCATGATATAATTTAACTCTTTGAGAATATTTATTAATTCAATGTAGAGTACTTAATAGAAACCAAGGATCTGGAAGACTCATCTTTGTTTATAATTACTTTTATAGTAGATATTTAAGCGTATAATTCATCGAGATACTGGGACTTTACAAAATTAACACGTGAATTAAACTTCAGAATGTCACATGATTTGCACAAACCTAATATTTCCTAACAAGTATGTTATGTTAGATGGGATGGTGACATTTCATTTCCAATATTAAACCAGCTCTCACTCGCGGTCTCGAGAGAGTCACCGGCAAATTGGATTGTCGCGTGTCGCGTGTCGCGTGTCGCGTGTGATGTACAGACTGTACGGTGTATGTGTGTATATGTATGTGTGTATGTGTTACTACGAGTACATTAGTTTGTACATATGTCGTTGTCTTTAATCATATTAATAAACCATATTATATTTATATACGTTTATTATTATGAGAAGCGAAACGAAATAAAAAAAAATAATTTTCATATTAATTAATATACATTAAAAATGCAACAGTAAATGACAACAGTGTATGAAGGCGGGAGTAGAGTATCGAGATGGAGATATTGATAAGCTGCATTATAATTCCTCTGCAATAAGCCTCTGTGCGCTCGCTCTCGTTGTTTTAATTAGTTTAGGTGCAAATAGATTCAGTTAAATGTGGAATCTAAATGCACTAACTGTTATTAGTTACAGGCAACTTAATGTTACTATTATCTTGAGAGATCATTGCAATCCGATTTGGATATCCTTTTTTAGGTACTACAGTAATGTACAGTGTACAACATGACTTAATATAAATGCTTAAAGAAACAAATGTAGTAAATAGAGTAAATATCATCACTGAGTCATCTTTAAAGTATTTGTACAGCAGTCTCGGATAGAAAAAGATGTAAAGTCGTTCGCGCTAAGTGATTTCTGTCAGACGTCACAACACTCAGACCACATCGAGCTTTTAGATAATGAAAGCTTTCACGTGATAACGGAGATATTTTCAAAAATATTAAATTAACAATGATTCGATATGAGCAACACTTACATAAGCTTTTAAACGTATCATATATTGATTTAGGCACGACTGTGTGTGTGTGTGTGTGTTAATTATTTTGTAATTGCTGAAGGTATTATTTTTGGTTTTTATCAAATAAATAGTTATTCGTGTTCACTTACTACTACTATTAAACTAATCAATCGTATGTTCAAAAAACATTATATTTTAATAACATAGAATAGGTCTACGTCATAAGCGGCCATGATACTCGTAACTCGTCGTAACCTTGACGTGACCTCGCGAATAGGCATTTACTTTCTGTTTATTTATTTTCAATCGACCATTATTTAGAATTCATCATAATATTTTAAAGTTTCGATCGCGCTGTCGAAATATTTTTGTGTATAAAGTTATCCGTTACACGAAACTGAAACTCGCGATCAAATATTTGCTCAATTTGTTTGTAATTTTAGGACGCGGAGTTTAAACAAAGCTTACTGATGAAATGAAAACGCGTGAGTGAATTATATGAGCTTAATATATCATAGAGTGGAGGCGACGGAGGGGGTGCGGGGACTCTACAACCGCGCGGGGGGAGCGTGTACTAGACAAGAACATCAATTACAAAAAAGTGTTTGTTTCTTCATTCTTGATTTACAATGTTTCGATGTTAGAAGTGCGTCGGGGAGTGTCGGGGAGTGTCGGGAAGTGTCGGGCAGTGTGGGGAGTTTTGGGGAGCATGTTCTAATACTGAAATAATATAATATAGTTACGTTCGATTGCTGGTTCACGGAAATAAATTACTGGAAAACATTGAAATTACTTATATTCAATTTTGTATATACGATTAATCATAATAGTGGAACATGAAGGTGAAAGTTTATTTTTCCTACCAATTTTTTGCTTTTTGCTAAAAGTGCTATTAGGGTTGTAACAGTAAAGTACTACTGTTACAACCCTTACTGTGGGTTATATGTGTTATATGTACATATAACTTGTAACAACATAATAATAATTTGTTATAGTTACTTATATGTTAGTTACAAATGAACTACTTAATTATAATTAATGAACTACTTAATTATAATTATTACTTAATTATAAATATAATTATTATTAACTACTTAATTATAATTTTTATGACTATCATTGGAAGTTCGAATACCTATATTTCCGCACAAAATGTAAGACATCTCTGGTAATAAAATTCCGTAAACAATTGCTTACGGCTAGTGTCTCAGTGTATTGAATGATATAAAATGTTGTTGTTGTTGTTGTCTTTATATATGGCGTTTCGAGCGTGCCAGTGGAGCACAAATCACTTCGCCAATGTCACGTTCAATGGAGAACACACAAAAGAGAGTGTACGGTAAAAAAGAGCTAATATTACACTATAGAAGAATGCATGTTTTAAAGAGATCCAGTTTAAATCCTTCACCTATAACAAAATTAACAGATATCTACAATATGAACAGATAACAAATAAGGTTAGTAATAAATAATATTTTACATGAGTGTTAGCTTATACTTTAATATTATTATATTTAATATATTTACATAAAAATTTACACAAAGGACTAAACACAAACATCAACAAACACTGAACATTAAGGGGACGGGGGACTTTGAGAGGAAGGGCATCGTATAAGGGACGGATTAATTTAGGGCAAGAGAAAAGGATATGGGAAAGGGAACCGTCGTCCAAGCCACATTCACACAATGAGTGGTCCCTGACCCTGATCTTAGCCAGATGCACAGGTGTACATGCATGTCCAAGACGTAAGCGACAAATTGTAGATATAACCCTCCGTTCAGTAAATCTTTGATAGAAGAACCAAGGACGCTTTGGTATATCCGGCTGGAGAAATGCATAATATTTACCCTTGTGAGATTTAGATAAGTCCCAGTATTCAGACCAAGACTTGTCCAAGTGAGTGGCTGCAAGAGACAACAGATCCTGAGCCGAATTAGAAAAGTGATCCAGAGTACCACACTGGATCGCTAATTTTGCGCACGAGTCTGCAGATTCATTCCCACTAATTCCAGAGTGACCTGGAATCCATACAAGAGTGACCTCCAAACCCTTTAGATGACATGAGAATAATTCTTCACGAATCCTTAAAACAATTGAAGATCTCAATTTACCATGAAACGGGTTGCCCTTAATAGCCATTAAGCAGCTAAGAGAGTCAGTAAATATAACTGTCTGTTTTACGTTGTGGGAGAGCGTGAACAGGATTGCTTCTAACAAAGCAACAGCCTCGCCTGTAAACACTGATGATTCGGGAGGGCACTTAAATTGTAAGATAATTTTGAATTTAGGTATCCAGCAAGCTGCACCAACACAGCTTTCTTTAGAAAGCTTTGATGCATCAGTAAAGATATGGAGATGTTTAAACCCATTTTCATTTACAGCCTTTTGGAATTTGTGATGGTGCCTGGATCTCCCTTGGTAAAGCCAAGGTCTGTTATGATGGAGGGATGATAGACCAATGCTTTGTACGGTGTACAAAACAATGGATTAGAAGGGAGGCGTAACAAGGGATGAGGTAAATTAGTGAACTTCAGGAAACTGTGTAGCAGGTATGGTAATGGTTTATCACGGGGGAGTAGGTCAGCTAACTCAGTTAACTTAGGCCATAAAGGATGGGAAGAAAGTTGTAACATTTTACCCACAAATCGGTCTGCAAGGAATTGTCTGCGGATAGGAAGAGGAGGATCAACACACTCCACTTGGAGTGCATTAGTGGGAGTAGACTTCATTGCCCCTAGAATTATGCGTAGGCATTTGTACTGAATCCGATTAAGCTTTTCTGTGGCTACTTTATTAAAGGGGTCCAGAACATATAAAGCATAATCCATATGACTGCGGATAAGGGCACCGTACAGGAGTTTTTGAGTATAAGGATGTGCACCCCACCACACACCGGACACCACTCTTAAAGCATTAATGCCCTTTTCACATTTTCTGCTGAGATATTCAGCGTGAGCAATTCCGTTCAGTCGCTTATCAAGTATAATGCCTAAAAATTTTACATTCTCCGCTACTTGGATGGGAATACCATTATGTTCAATATGAAAATTAGGGGTACTCCTTTTTTTTGTAAATACTACTATCTGGCACTTATCAATGGACAATGTAAGGCCATGATCAGTCAACCACTGGATAAGATAGTGCAAAGCAGTATTAAGGCGGTAAGTTATGTCCTCCACAGAATTTGAGCTGTAATAGAGGACGATGTCGTCAGCGTACTGAAGGATGTTACAAAAACTACTAACAGACAATTCGAGGTCATGTGTGTAGATGTTATACAACAGAGGACTAAGAGCTGAACCCTGAGGAAGTCCTTTCCAGACATGTCTGGGGGAAACAGTAAGAAGCGGATGTTTAACAGATACCGTTCGATCGGTTAGCAATTACATATGAAACTGGCCAACCTCGGCGGAATACTCAGCTTATGCAGTTTCTGCCTGAGTACCGGAAGAAGTACATTATCATATGCAGATGCAACATCTAAAAAAAACACCCACTAAATACTCTCCTTTGGCAAAAGATCGTCGAATGTCTGTAGTTAAAATGCTGAGACTATCTGCAGTGCATAGCCCCTTTCTAAATCCAAACTGAGAGGGAGCTAAGATATTTCTGCTTTCCACTATCCATTCCAAACGGTTTTTAAAAGTCGCTCAGCAGTTTTTGATAGCGTTGATGCAAGGGCAATGGGTCTGTAGGAAGAAGGGTCAGAGGAACATTTCCCTGGTTTAAGGATAGGGATAACAATTTGGGATTTCCATGCATCAGGAATATTGCCAGATTGAAAAATTTTATTTATTAAATCTAAGAAGTAAAGCTTAGATTTCTCGTTTAACCTCACTATGAAAGAATAAGGGACACCGTCTTCTCCAGGACTAGTGTCTTTTAAATCCGCTAAGATGCTTTTGAGTTCCTCAAAGGAAAAGGGGGGCATCCATTTCCTCTGAAGATTCAATCGGCATGGTTGGGGATAAATCAAACGGCGGTACAAAAGGTGGGGCCAATTTGTCAGCAAAATTGTTAAGCCATAGCGATGGATTGTTGGAATTTGGACTAGGGACATTATTAGAGACCTACGAAATCTCTTAACATTAGTCCATACAATGAAGGAAGAGGTACGAGGATTAAGGGACTCGCAGAAGTTGACCCAACCAAGTTTTTTCTTTTTCCAAATTAATTTCCTAAATTTTGCATCATTGCGTCTGTAATCCATATACTTCTCCATTGTCATACAGGCTGCGTACGACACCTCGGCAGATACTCGCCGATCGACAGAATCAGAGCATTCCTGATCCCAACAGGGATTGGAAGGCACTCGATTCTGAATGGAGAGTTTTTTGGGGATATGTAAGTCAGCTGCAGATAAAATGGCAGAAACAAACCGATCATAACAAAAAGTGACATTCTCATAATCAACAGACTCAGGAAGATCATTTAACCTGAAATCCACCGAGTCAGCATACTCAGACCAATTAGCTTTTTTAAATTGAACTTAAGGAGCGGATGAGGATTATTAATATGAGGGTATCTATTATTTAAGGATAAAAGAATTGGGAAGTGATCACTACCATGGGAGGAAGGAAGAACAGACCATGATAGAAGGGAAGCAAGAGATGAGAAGACAAGGAAAGGTCAACAGCAGTCCTAGGATTCTGATTAGGATTAACCCTACGAGTCGGTGGAACCATCATTAAGGATACAGAGATCTACATCGTCAATCAAGTCCACCAACAAAGGGCGAGAATCCTCACAGTAATAACACCCCCACAGAGTGTGATAGTGTTAAAATCACCAGGACCACACTGGAGTAGGAAGCGAAGAATGATATACTTAAGCTCAAGGAAAAGGGAAGAGGAAGGGATGAGGAATATTAGACAGAAAGGAAGGAGAATATTAAAGGCCCTCAACAGCAACAGCATTAATCTGTTGACTGTGAGAAGGGAGAGGAATGCGAGAATAAGGAGAGGAGTGCTGGGAAAGGATAGCACTACCTCCATACCCGTCACTCCTGTCCTCCCTCAAACAGGCGAAACCTGACACCCTGAACGGGGAGTCTGGCACCAACCATGTTTCCGAGAGGGCAACAATGACAGGATTGTGCAGGGAAACAATATGCAGTATTCATGCTTTTAGCACGAACACTACTACTATTCCACTGCAGAAGGTCAGTGGAGCCATTATTGAGGATTTTAAATATAGTTAATAGGTTTTGGGCAACGTTGGACGGTAAAGGAAGTTCATCACAGGTGGATATAATACTCACAAGAGTTTCTGTTAGAGCCACTAACAGATCTTTTCTACCAACTGTTGGATTATCAACACCTTGATTGAGAGCGTGACCATTAGGAAGGGAAGAGGAACAATTACCAATTAATGCTGCTGAGCCTGTCTATAAAAACCTTTAGCAAGAGGAGCGCGGGGACGGGGAGATTGCAATACAGTTTTGCGATAGGATTTGGTAGGAGTTGTTGGGTTATGAGTTACTCTGCTTTGTTGGTATCTAGGAAAAGTGGAAATTGGAGGGGAAAACATTTCCTTAGCAATATATGCATAGGAACGTTGGGAAGAAGGGAAACGAGAGGATGCTTCTATGTATTAGATACACTTTTGAGATATAACAATTTTGATGGATTGTTGTCTTGCATACTCAGGACAGTCCCTTATCTGTGGCAAAGTGCTTACTGCTACAGTACAAACAATTTGAGTTCTCCTTGGCTGTGTCACATGCATCACCAGAATGAGACTGGGCACACCTGTAACACCTTGGCTGAGATCTGCATTGTGATTAATATGTCCAAAACGGCAACAATTAAGACATTGGATAGTAGGGAATTTGTAAGGTTCGACGGGAAGAGAGGAATGATACGAAAGACCCTATCAGGCAACTCTTGTCCTCGGAAAGTAACTACAACCGACTGGGTCGGGATCCATGTAGTCACCCCCTCACTCACACTCTTTCTGTTAAGTCTTCGCGCTTTCAGTACTTGACCATAACCTGAGGGAAAAACCAAAGACTCCACAAGCTCGTCTAACGAGAAGTCAACTGGCACCTCTCTAATTATACCCATGCGGGTAATAACAAATGTAGGTATTACTGCAACATACTTACATAGACTTATTATTGGGTTGGTCACAAATGAATTCGCTGCAGCAGCATTTGAGAATTGAACGCTGATCTTATTACGACCAACGTTCTTAACACCATCCTTGGTGATACAATTATTTTGTTTTTGTGTAAAAATTGACCAAACTTAATCGCTCTAATTGAGGTACCAGCAGCTGGGTCAGGAACTTCCCTGGACACATATACAATGAAAGGGCCTTTATCAGTATCAATATAGGATTTAGGACCATCGGAGAGGGACGGGTGGACATATAAATTTTGAATAGAGGGTGTCGCAGTAGATGGATTTATAATTGTTTTTTTGCAGCAAAATCATTAATTAATGGTGAATCATCCCATTGCCTCTTTCTTGACATCGCTTGACCATCAACTTTACCACCTCCGGTATCAGGAGGTTCAGGAGGAGGCTCACCATCCATTATAAAATACGAAAATACAAAAAACTAACCTTACCTTATTTATACTACTTAATATACCGTTATTAACGAAACCAACACTTGCTACAACCAACCACCTTGTTAAAAAGGGACCTTTTAAAACTTTAAAATATCTCCACTATAGAACAATAAAAAGAATTAACACTAAAATAAGAAACTCTCACTAACACGTGTGTCAACCAAAACAAACGCTAGCGAATTCTCCGATATAAAATGAATAACTTGCCCACAGTACAGTAGTGTCGCAATGTCGCAGTGTCACAATGTCGCGCTGTCACGAGACTCGCAGTCATAAGTCTGGACTTTTCTTTCATTACAGGATTAACTTTAAAAAAAGTTGAACACTTCAATCAGTTGGAAGGTAAATAACTAATACTGTCCACTTTATCTATGGACAAGTCCATAGATAAAATTATTTTGCTAAAGATAAAGTTTTAGGTAATTTATATAGGTAATATTAATATGAATTAAGTATAATGAACAAAATGCCACAAACATTTTGTACGAGTATTACCGAGCCGAGCTCAGGTTGCTTGCGGCGGTCGCGGCGGCGGTCGTGGAGGCGGCGGTCGCGGAACTATTTCAATAAGAGAGTAAACGTGCTCTCTGATACTACCCTAGACGTACAGACAAATATATGTGTTATTATATTATATACTATATATAGATGACATTAACTCACACACTCGATAAATATACTGACAAAAGACTTAGCTTTTTTTTAAATTTCATACTGTCCCGCATAGAGCAGGTTAGACCGTTACCCGTTTTTCCCCCAATTTTAACACATTGCATGTTGAGTTACCAGCACCAAAAAAATTAAAATAATCGATTTAGCTGGAGTGGGAATCGACCCCACGACCGTCACATTCACAGCCCGACTCTGTATTTACACGCGTTAATTACTATAGTGAAATTTAATTTATAGAAGTAATATTTTGTGATGTGATATTCTAGTTACTAGACCCGTCTACTGTAGACATGGACATGACACTTGTACTTGGGTTTTAGTTAAGTGTTACATTAACTTTTTTTTGTTTAATATATTTAAAAATATAAAAGTTATTTAAATAATTTTTCATCAATATTTGTATTTATACTTCGATATCTCTTAAGTTTTCGTGACAATTAAACTAGATAAGAATTAAATAATCGGGAATCGTAACAGTCACCAAATATAAAGTAAAATGTCTTAAATAAAAAGTTACATAAAAAAGAAAATACATTCTATGATTTCTCCTTAATTAACTCCAGTTATTAAATAAATTTGGATTCGTTTTTAATAAATTGACCCTGACTACCATTTATATATATATTGGTGTGTGGGTGTGTGTCTATCATATATATGATAATAATGTAAACACATATTTCAAGGACACGGACCAGAACAGAAACAACGATGTAAGATGACGAAACATAATAGAAATATCTAGTGACCTTTCAGTAATGAGTCTATGACAGAAGGGTCACATGAATCATGAATATTTCATTGTAAGTGTAAGTGTAAGAGATTGACGAACTTGGAAAATATATGGAGAGAGTGTTTCTGGTCCTATGCTATTTGAAGAATCGATTCAAGTGAGTTGCTTTATTTGTCTACATGTAGGTATATACACATATACACATATACACATGAGTGATGTGAATGTTAAAAAAATAATATTCAAAACGCTGAAGTTTCATATTCTAAAGAGTTCGTAAATTGCGAATTAAGGTATTGTACCATTACCTTATTGTATCGGACAAAGATTAAAATTCGAAGCTTACAAGCAAAAGTGAAGCCGATTTTAACTTGCTTATTTTTGACGGGGCGGATTTTAACTTTGTCCTACATATTTTAAAAGTTGGATATTTATTTTATGTATTACGTTTAAATTTATTTTCAAAAGCATAGCTCAGATTATGCAGTGTTCTAAATCAGGTCAAAATAAAACCAGTGTCCAAGTTCTCCGTGTCCTTTGGAAAACGTCAAAAACCGTTAAGTTAAAATTATATTTGATATTTCAATTTTCAATTCAATTTCGCAACAATCAATAAACTCGAATAACGATGAGACAATTTAAATAAGTATCTACAATTAATCACATAGAGTGACCGTACGTGCGTCCGTCCGTGTGTCTCCGCCGTCCCATTACTTAATGTACTGCGTCGCCGGCTAATTGTTCCGCCACCTCCGCCGCCGCCTCCGCCGCCGCGTAGTGATTATTCGTCGGCTATCGGGGACCGGGATAGAACTAGAGATAATATTTTTTATATCTAACTTGACGAACTAATACCCAGGTATGTTACCCTAGGGAAGAGATCTCAATCGGATTTGAATCCACAGTCTCCACGTTCAATTAGACGCCAAATGGCATAAAGTGTTAGTTTCGATATGAGCAATGTCATTTATGGTAAGGAATTACTTTGACGCAGAACATTATTAATTTAGTGTTGGGATTCATTAAAGTTGTTAAGTTTGCTCGTTATTGACAAAGACTCTCTGAGTTATTTCCGACACGACGGGACGAAATATTAAAAGCTGAACCTTTTATTATTTTTAAAAGTTTAGTTACAAATATTTACAAAACAGTACAACACATACTATCTTTATATATCCTCAGTATTTTTCATTTACATTTTCTTAGACATCTTGCTTTTTATATATAAAATATTTTTGTAAATAAAGTTTGCTTCAAAGCTACATTTCCTTTTTGATCACTTGTTGCTTTAAAAAGCTCCTTTTTTGGTTTCTATATCGGGAGGATTTCCGAGACGTCAAACTGTGACACGCTTCATGTCGCTGGCTTTGGTACTTACTTGTAAGTACGAGTATTACGAGTATTATCAAAATGTAAGCTCTAAGTATACCCCGTCAAGGCTTTTACAATATTTTTTTTATATTAAAATGAAGAAACTCAACAAGTGCTTTTTTTAATATAAAAGTTATAATTTGATTGCTTAATACAATAATACTAGCAGCTATCCTGGAGCTGTCTAGATATATTTATCTTATTAATATTATTTAACAAATTCTCAGGCTTAACTAATTAACATTGTCTCAGCAAAATTAAAATGGGACCAAGAACAGATCTTTGTGGAACGCCCACGTGACGAACAAGATGAACCACAGCATCATGATTATAACAAAATTTCACATGTCTGTAATGTCGATGCTTCTGGCCATATTGTGGTATTTATCTTGAAGTTCCTCATACAATACAAAATAAATAAAAACTCTTTAAAACAAAAAATATCATTAGAAAGTTTAGTTTTATTTATTTAAAATTATTAAATACTTTAAATTTCACATTCTTTACAACTCAATATAAAAAATGATATCAAACTCATTGTAGCTGCAAGTGCTTACATTGAGCGCACCAGGGATGCATGATATTAGTTGTTACAGACGAACCGTACGCTGCCGATGCGAGATGTGCCCACCAGGTCGCCCACCAGGTCGCCCACCAGGGCATCAACCAGGTCACGTGGAGATACGTGCTCCATTCACTACTATTCAAAAGTTTCTTGAAGATTTGTGCACTATTCTACTGAACATGTTGTTAAAAAAAATTAACAAATTTAAGTTGTGTGAAACTGTCGGAATAAATATATGAATGGAACTATTATTATTAAAAATTATATACTCATCATTTATTTATATATATTTATAAATATCAAAATTACATATACATAACATTACAAACTAACAGTCGCCGCTCGCTATTCGACGCGCTCCTCTCGCGTTTGTTAATATTACGTTATTATTGTTAATAATTGTGTTCAATTTTACATATATTATATATTTGTGGCGGAAACATTATTAACAATATTGTGTTGCGTCATCGTGTTTTGCTGTCCGTACGTCTATACTACAAGTATGTGCACTTTATAATGGTGGCTTAAAGTGGTGTCGAGTGTTGAATACACTCCGCGTGATTCGTGAGTAGACTTTATTCTTCTCCATAAACCCGACGCAGTTCAATAATCGGTGAACAGAACAGTTGATACACTAACGATCAAACTTTGTATGTATGTATGTATTGTATGTATCAGCTCTCGAGAACACTCGACACTCGACACTTGACGCGCGACACCTATACGACTAATACTATTTGCGGCGCTCACAAGGCTTCTTCGAATGTCATAGTTTAAAATGTTGCATCGAACTGAGCTCTAACGAGAGACAGTTAATTAACTGTCTCGACACTTGCCCGAGAGTTGCTGCGACTATGAAATTCATACGAGGTTAATTTCCGGAGCGCTCAATTCACAGATTGATTTTATTATGTGAATATTCACGCGACCGGAACATGTACTACATGAAACTTGACAGACTTGTCAGAACTAATTGGAAATATTTTCTAGTAGATTGAGTGAACTCATAGTTCTACACTACATAAGGTATTATATTAGTTTACAAACTTTTATTCTAACCGTAATTAATTGTCATCTTAATTGATATTAATTAATATACTTAAGTGTTTATCTTGAAACACACAAACAGATATAATCACTATTGTATAATGTATAACATTCATAATACGAGAGAAGTAAAATTAGCTAAAAACATTTCCATCTCAACTAGTAGCGTATATTAGAGTGCACTAGTGTGTGTTCACATAACACATGTACGTACGAATATATAATAAAATAGTTTTTACATTTCAATTAAAACATACTCACAAGGTAACTAGATATTATTGGGCGACAGCAATTACTGCGAGTGCATCGAGCACGGGCACAGTGTATGTACATACATACATACATACATACATACATACATATATGTAACATGAGTGTTATAGTGTCAGCTATACACTATATACAATATAATTTACTGCGTGTAAATTGCAACATAGAAAACATACTCAGTATAAATCGCTGATGAGTTGCGTACAATGTATATGTTCTATTGAATTTTCAGCGAAGTCAGTAAAAGTACTAAAATATACAATTAAGCATCCGGACTGATAAGATTGACCGTAGAAATTCTTATACGCTTATAACAACTCATCTATGATGTTAGCATCTCTGAAGGGAGAAGGTTGCAGGTCGCTACACCGCGCCGTGCGTGGCCGTGCGCGTCACAAATAGTATCATGAGCATTAAGGTTATCAAAGTACAGAATAGAGCACCATAGTAACAAGTTAATATAAAACACTAACACACACTCATATACTCGTACATACGAGTACATCCTCGTATGTTGGCAACACTAAACGTAACTAGACTTAGACTAGTAACACAATGATTTATTTACACCTATTGTGTTCAGCTTCCGTTATGTAAGTACAGTAGATATATATTTTTCAAGAACTATTTATTACAGCTCTAGCGCACGCTCTACTGCTCTACTGCTCTAGTGCTCTAGTGCTCTAGTGCTGCAAATATATTTGCGCGATACTACATACTACTGTACTATACAAGCACCGCGCCGTCCATTATGTACACTATACACTGTACAAGCGTACGCTGTGAACACATTTTAGCTTGAATTTTGTATTTCTTGGAAAAGTTCAAACTTGGAAGCTACTTTTAAATTCAATTTTCAGGTTTTATTTATATTCCGAAGCGGACGTGACGTGACGCGGCTTCTGTAAGCTTAAGCGACTGCAAAAGAGCTATTGCTTTAGTTTTCAAATGTACTAAATTTATAATAGAATGGTATTTTAGTCTGATTTGCCAAAAAACTTTTCTATCGTGAATTGTATCGTAATAAATAAGAAAAGCCGCCACAAAGTCTGCTCTGATTGTTCTTTTTACATTCAGTTGACAACTACTCCTTGTAGTAATTAGGGAAAATTGCAAATACTTTAAGGACTTACAGATAATGACTGACTTTTCATTAATATGTAGGTATCAATGATGTGATGAATGTGTCAGTCAATCCTGCACGTAACAATGCTTGCTGGAGTCAAATACACTCGTACAGTACGATAAGTCGCCGGCGGAACTGGATGCCAAAAATAACATGTTAACGCCGGAAGAGATAAATGAACGACGTCTAATTCATTGTCATTTTACATTTAAATAGATTTGTGTCGAGTCTGTCTGTTATTTGAAATAAATCAATCCTTAATTGCAATGTTCTAGATGAAATTTTCGTATTTTTCTAATCGACAGTTTATAAAAGATTTTTTTAAAACTACTCCTGTAGTCTAAAAATTACATGAGTGTATTTGCTCCGCCGAGCGCCGAGCGCCGAGCGCCGAGCGCGACTTGTGCCTTACGTGCCTTTGTATGTACTGATTGATGAAATGATTCTACTGGTGTTTACAACTTGGGCCGCTTCTTAATAATTCTCAGCGGCATTCGTTTAAATCGACTGCTCTATAGAGCAGGTCCAGAGAGAGGTAAGGTGCGTAGAGAATGAATCTCACATTAGATGTGTGACATTTGTAAAGCAGTTTTGTAAATGATAAACTTATAACAATATCGGGCAAAAAGTTTAGAAGTTACTTTTAAGGTCTTTAGTATTACTATGGTTTGTTTAGTATCATTATTGCATATTATTGGTGAGGTGGCGATTCTTATACCTATAGCTTTAATACAAAAAAGTATTTAAAGTTTCATCTTTGTGATTAGGTACATTTAGCATTAACCTATTAGTGTTATGATATATGTACGCCTTTAATACAATATATATATATATATATAAATATAATAAATATATATATATATATATATATAATATATATATATATATATATATATATATCTATATATATATATATATAAAATATGCAATAGTATCATATTAGTATAGTATAAACATATATTATATCTTTACCGTGCAATAAGTGGCCTAGGTATACTTATGACTCCAAATCTATTAATCGATGTCGGGCAATTAATTATTGTGACCGTTGAAGAGTTCGAGAATACTCTGTCATCTCTGTTGCTTTGTTCTGGTAACATACATTTTTGTACATTCAATTTTAGCCTTTTAAAGCGGACTCTATAGGCGAAATAATTTGTATATTAATGTATTCGCCCTTGTTTATTGCCTCGACTGTTGTAAATTCAAGTCACATTTAGGGAATATTTCATTTGTGATTCCACCCAAATGTTTTTCCTTTTAGGTTCAATACATTAAGCTCCCACAACACTCGTTGCCTGGAATGGTGGAAAGTGGGGAACGGAGTGTCTTAATACTAGCTTCCTTCAACCTGCGGTTCTGCTCTGTGTATAATGCTATAGCATATTTAATACGGAAATTAGAACTCTTAAGGAACATATCTTTTCACATAGTAACCAGCACATGCCTCAATTAACGCTATTATAATCACATATTCAACAATTTATGTGTTATTACATACTGTTATTACAATATTTGCCGAACCTAATTATGCTGAGACAACTTTCGGCATAGATTTAGTGTAAATATTTTTCCTGAAAGCCCAAGCTAAAGTAAATACATATCAGTGAATCATTTTCCCGGTCACGTATCTGGTTGCGTATCACGTACCTATAGTTTATAAGAGAGAAGCTGGTCGCCGCGAGCTGGTCGGCGGCGAAGGACTCGGCGCTCTTAAGCTATAAGGATATTTAAAATGATGAAGGAAATCGTATAATTCAATTATTAATATTCCCGATGCGAAGAGATAAGGCTTGTAATATTGAATTTAATTTATTTTTTATTGTTCATTAAGAAGTTCAATAACTTTCAAAAGCTCGCATCGTGAGCGGTCGGCCCGGACCGGCCGCTCTGGAGGACGGCGGACGGAGGAGTGAAGCCATTATAAGTTATTTGAGACAAGTCTGTACTCTACCTGTTACATTGAATTAGCGTCCTCGAGACGCTCCGAATTACTGGTGAATTTAATCAATGTTTCAGATTGTTTGTTGAACCGAAAATAATTAGAATAGATTAATATCAATGTATTTTAGCAGTAGTTATGGGTGTAGGGGAGTGTGGGGGCGGTGCGGGGGCGGGCGGAGCAGAGGGGGATGGGGGAGGGGCGGCGGCGGACGCAGGTAATAAGATATGCACAAGTTTTCATGTCAATTATCGAGAGGAAAATTCGTGTTGTATGAGTCCCACTGCGTTTTAAATTTCCGACGGTTGATTCTCATATACTTATTGACACATACGAGTGCGCTGTGCATATACCACTTATTAGGTACATAAAATGTATTTAACATGTAGGGAATTTAAAAATATATAACTGTTTATATTTAACAAATAAAAAACCGCGGAGGAAATACTTTTTTCTTAGTTTTGGCTTTTTTCTTACTTTTTTTTTCAGTCTTAGGAACATTGTGACATCTTCCTGTGACTGAAATTAAAGTCATAATTCTGCTTGAATCATACGGTTACCTCTATATACAACATATAAAAATTTAAACGCAGCGGGATTTGAACCCACTCGTCATGGAAATCATACAAGTGCTCTGGCCACTACGCCATGAGTTCTTCGCCACGCTTCGTCGAAATTCATTATTAACTTGTTATTTAATAAATAATAAAAATATACAATATACGTATATACCGTAAAAGCTTCTCTTACGAAAATCTAGTACTATCATGCTTTCAGCGCAACTCAGTGCAAGCTTTAATATAATTCATTGAGGGAACAATTTACACGTTTTTGAATAATTGAGCGTATTTTTTAAAGATAACGTAAAGTACACACAAAAAGTAGGTACGTAAATGAAAATTAAACTAAAATATTGTTCATATTTGTATAATAACATTATTACCACGAGACGCTTATCTGCTTGTGGGCGGAGAGCCGTTTTAATTACAAATTATTATTTTTGAATAAACACCAATTCGCGGCGATGTTTATTTGAGAACTCAAATGTAATGTTTGTGTTGACTCGTCATACACTTGTACTTCGAATGCTCGCTTTAACGACTCACTTTGCTTCATTTTGCGGTGAAATTATAGATATGTTTCTATTCGTTACCTATTCGTTACTTACATAATATAGGAGAGACGTTGAAAGCTTTGTTTGTTTACAATTAATTGATACCCTCGCTACGTGTGGTTAGGTTCGACACGTCTTACGAGCTACAAGCTACATGCATGATGTCGTACTTCAATGTAGAATAGTAAGTATACCTCATTTTAATACTCTAATATGTTGAAAATGTACATATATGTTGGTCAAATATTGGAAATATACAACATAAAGACATACCGGCGCACATACTCTCACTGTAACTCGTTCTCGTACTCGTATATGATCGTCGGCTGCATACCATCGCTTTGTAAAAATAAGCCGAATCCACACAAAGCCCCGCAAGTCCCGTCTTTGGCATTCCATAGTAAATGACACGGTCACTATTTACATGTCAAAAGAATATTCATTTTGTTGGTGACAGCGAGCATTCCTCACTATTACGCTTTCGTACCTACAATGTGTCCCCGAGGACCTTCCAGAGCCGACAGCGGCGCTTGGATTTAAAATGCTAATACCCGCTTACAACGTTGCACGCCGCGGTACGAGACCTCTGCGGCCGCCGCGGCGAGTCCCGCTACATCTCACTGTTATTAAAACATCTTTCCTTAAATATGAAGGGAATAATTTTTCTTTACTTCTATAGATGATATCATTTTTATTAGTACGTGTACATGTACGTATTTCAGTACGAATCAATAAATACGCTCGAAACAATATTTTAATATGTAAATTTTAATGTATGTTAAATGATGATTAGGTAAAAATAGTAGAAAACCACGAACATATTATATACAATAAAAAGTTTTGAAATACTGTACTGTAATATTTTCTCAGAGCCATGCTTTTCTACCTTTTCCGTATCTTAACAACATTTCATTATAAACAAATACCATGAAGTCATTTAGAGCGTATTCACAGAGGGGGAGGAGGAGCAGGAGGAGGACGGTCTCAGCCAGAATACGATTACACAATGTTCCACGTTATTCCACTAAGAGCACTTCACGTGACCCTCGTCCGGTAGGATTTGTCCTAAAAAGGACAATAATGGTATCCGTTTCCCATAAAAGTGGATTATAGTCTGCTGTGGCTTGTTGTAGCTCTACAGTAGTAGGGACGTGGCGACCACTAATTAGAGGATGGACTTTTGAAATTAATCAAAACAAAAAAGTTTTTATTTCTTAGAATCTTTGTAACGTTTATAATGTAAAAGTACAATAAATTGCCAAAGTTTGCCAAAATTTTTAATTAATAATATTTTTCATAGATGTGCGGAAAAACAAAGTTATATTTCTAAATACAACTTTTGGAGTCTTATATATTACGTTACGTTACGTAATGTTACCAATGGATTGGACATTGAGTCCCCAGCTATAGATTCGACTCACAGGTGAGAATGACATATGTACATACCTACCTATGTGTAAATATAACTTCTACGTGCATAGTAATGGGTTTGTATTGTGTAAACAATCATTTTATACGAACCATCGCTCCATCGCTCCATCGACACTAATAAACGAACAAACATCAGCTGTGTACATTAATTAAACGATATGTTCATCAATTTCGTTAACAATTATACTTAAAAATAGAACGGCGCAGTGGTAGCGGTGCTTCGTGAAACTATTACTGACCGATTCAATAAAAGCTTATAAAGCTTATAATAAAATTGTATTTTTAAAAAACAGTCAATCTACTTCTATAAAATCTATTTCTTAAGTCAATCTACTACCGATCTATTATACATTTAGTTTCATTATATATTATTTAATATTATTATTATTTTATAATTAGAAATTGAGGAATTGTACCGCCTATTATCACCTTAAGTGAATAACTTCTTAAGCTCAGACATATCATGATAGATAATGACTACACTATATAAATATGTTTTTATAAGAAATAATATGTAATATGTACATTCCTACAAAAATATAGGGAAACCTTCACAAGACACAACCTAGAACCTTCTCCATTTTTTATGTCGGTTAGAAACTGGTTGTCTTTTCAAGACCATGATTATCAATATACACGATATATTTGTTAAAAATAGTTTTATTTAATATGTATATTTGTAATATATAAAGTATGTATTGATTTTGTATATCTGTCACAATCTCTTGAACACTATCTTATTATTCATTAAGTAGAATAAATCAAACAAAAAAAAGTTAATTACTATTTTCTTCCGGTATAATATATTAATATAGATTTCAAAATTGAAATAAAAAAAACCACGTCTATTGAAGTAAAATATAATCTTAGTCTGTATTATATTCGTGTATCAATGCGTTAAAATATGCGTTATTTTAGCAAGTTTAACTTGTAACTTGTCATATTATGTATATATTATTAAATATATAATGATATTAATTTCCATATTCCAACTTGAATTAATTCAACAATATTATGCTCCATAGCGAAACGGTTAAATATATCCCGGCTGCGCTCCGTCACCGCGAAGCGTGTGCTGCATTTTAAGCGCAACTCTTGAAAAATTCATAGAATTCACAAACTTGACTTTAGAGAAAATTTACAAAATGCAAAATAAATATTTCAATATTATTTAAAAGTTGAGGGAAAATTTGTTCTTACATTTATGAATATTATCTTTTTTAAATTTCAATACTAGTAGATGTCCAATACTTCGTGCACTTTATAATTTTTGCCACCTGATTTTCATTTACCGTTTTAAGTTATCATAGTTAATAGTTAGCTAACATCAGGTGTTCTAGATTTAGGATATTTTATATCAAAACTTCAATGAAAATGACATCAAAAATGTTCATTTCGTATAGTGTAGCTGACCCATTTTGGTTCTACACCAGATGTTCCAGATCCTTGATTTTTATGTCATGGGAAGTGCTTATCACGTTCAATCATTTTATTTATGGCAGAGTTTCGTTATTTCTTATAATTCAATTGGTCTAGTATGGTTGTGCATCAGGTAGGCTAGTCTTCAAAATCTATTATAGACTATATCCTGCCTTGACCTAACAAATATTTCCGAAAATGTGCATGTACAGACAAACAGATAGAAAATATCATAGATTTATATTATGTTAATGTTTTACCATTACCCTGCATAACTTTTTCGTAAAAATAGTCAATGTAAAGACACATTGTTTTTACTGTTTTATCGTAGTATAGATAGATGATAACTACTGCTATAAGCAAAGTAGCTAACAACACGCACAGGTCGGTGATTTCGAACCTATAATAGACACCTCTAAATAACAATACGATTCAAAATCACAATCACCTGGTGTGTCATGACACTGCAGACCTTTAAAATATTTTTTATATATCCAAATGTATTCGGCATATTTATTTTGCCATGAGGGGTTCACACAAATGTCCCCCCCTTTGTCTACATGTTTTCTAAATCATCTCCCTTTCATTAATTCTAGGAAATAATAGTATAAAATTCCATAAAACTTATATTTAATACATAGTATTAGTGTATAGTGTTATGCGCTTGAGTAATTGCATCACAGTCGTTACATTTCCACGGTATTTAGTTCCCACAACCGCGCTCCTCCGCCTTCCGCCGCGCTCCCCCGCGCTTCCCCACGCTCCCTTGCAGCCTATATAGCGTCGTCGCTGAAACAATCGCTTCATAATAAAAATTCAAGAGCGATCTGTATCATACTGTGGTCTACTTGTTACTATACTGCTGTGGTTGCTGTACCTTCGTATACACAAGTAAGAGATATGAATCACTTTAATAATAAAGAATCCGTAGATCCGTAGATCCGTAATGTCGTGTGTCGGGCAACTCAATCAATCGACTATTCTTTCAACAGGTATATTACACTAAGTGGAGTTTAACTCCTTGAATGGATAACTTCTGGTCTCTTGGTACCATTAGACAAGTCATTAGCAACACTACTCTGTGAATGCTGCATCTACGTATTAAAGCTGAAATATTATAATTATAACGTACCTACGAGTACATACAAACAATAACTAATGTCTACATCCCATTCTCCGCCTCGAGCGATTCAACTGTAGCAGTAGTTCGGACACCGGAACCATACGCTCGCTCGTAGCCCTAGTTTACTCGTAGACGTGCAGAAAGTAGGTATTTATCTTGTTTTGACCTTGTTTGTGACTACAATGTCTTATCACATATGTAAATAATAAATAAAAACTAAAAATTATCTTTATTTCAATGTTTGCACTAAAATTTCCCAGTAAGTAGTCAGATGACACTTGTGTTTGGAATATCTCGCTGCTCCCAATCGAGTATCAACACTGTTATAAATAATAATAATACGATTGAAAATATTGTGTGTGTGTATGTGTGTTTTGTGTGTGCGGTGGGAGAAATTACACATGTGTGTAGGATGATGAAAGTTACGACAAGATTAGGTAATTCTACACAAAAGGCTCTCAACTTCCTCAAATGAGAGCTTTTTCAGCCATTTATCCAGAATAATCTTACACACGTGTGATGTCATAGGGTAAATAAACAACTGCTTATCATTTTATTGTACAAGAACGGTGACTGACAGTCATACTACCTTTTAGAAAAAGCTGTACGAACTAAATGAGGGAGCGCTACGGTGTCGTGTCGTCTTTTATTTAAAATATTTGGATTGTATGTCAGTGTTTTATGATATTTTAAAATTAAATTAAGTATGTAACTAACAAATTACTAAAAAC
Organism: Dione juno; assembly: GCA_037127375.1. NCBI lineage: Eukaryota > Metazoa > Arthropoda > Insecta > Lepidoptera > Nymphalidae > Dione > Dione juno. Next base: position 38,784 of record JAXRJS010000054.1, read on the forward strand.
GTACATACATGTGATTTGTGGAACGCAGCATTCGATATTATTTGTGCATTAAATTTTCAATTTAAGATATAAATATTTCTTTTGTTATAACAAAAATGTTGGCAAATAATTACTTTTATATTAACGTAGAAAACAATCAAATTCTATTGCATTATTTACAAAAAGAAACAGAGAGCAAAGTTCTTTGAGTGAAAAGTAATATTTTTGAATAACATTCTTTATAATGAGATTCATGCTCCCAGTCCCAGTCTCACCTATGGTGCTCAGACATGGTCTTTGATAAATTCGCAGAAGTCCACTCTTAAGGTTTACCAACGCGCGATACGCGCGTGTCAAATTGATAGATAAAATCCGAAACACCGAACTGCGCTCTCGCACAAAAATCATAGACGTGGGTGTTAAGGCCGCTACATTAAAATGGGATTGGGCTGGACACGTTTGCCGCATGCCAAACGAGTTTTGGGCGAAAATCACTACCGATTGGATCCCATTCCTAGAAGGCGAATCGGTAGACCAAAACAGAGATGGCAGGATGAGTTGTACCAGTATAAACCTGACTGGACCAAAATAGCACAAACCACGGTAGAGTGGAAAAGCTGGAGAAAGGCCTTTGCCTAACAATGGGTCAGTTCAGGCTAAAATAATAAAATATTGAGATGAAAATAATATAATCTTGAATGCTTTGTTATTAGATACGATGAATTAATTCACAAAAATGACAACATACATACAATACATACGTACATACGTACATACGCAAAAGAAATATTAAACCAGACAGTACTATTGTGAGTACAACTTGGGGTTTAACGTAAAATGCACAGCTTTCTTCGTAGAATGAAAAGCCACATGGGCCATAGAGGAAGCGGTGTGGAATTGTTGCAGACACTGCTTGAATGAACTAACTTAAATAGCTTTCAGTAATACTACGATTGTCTAAACATAAGACATTTTGTTGGAAGTTTTCCTTTTTCAGATTTCTGAAACACTGACGACAGCGAGCAGGCAGAATAGGATTGAAATAGAGAAGTATTCATGACATGTAATCCTAGTATAAACTTGAAAATGCAAATATTATGTATATTCTTCTTAGTTCTCTTTTACAACATTTTATGTTGAAAAGTATTCAAAAAACAAATATAAGTAATAGATACTATTGTTTACTAAGTCTTACGAAAAAGTGTGGTCTAAATACAAATTAAAAATTAAACCCAATACAGTAGCTACTACCTGTTGACACCTATCACTCCCCCCTCCCACCCTCTTGTGCTTCCTCTCCTCTACCGTCTCTTTCACCCCTCATGGCTCTGTCAAACCGAAAATACCGAATGTAATCGCTCAGAGGGTTTACTTTTCATTAAAATTTCATCTTATCTAAAGAGTATTAATGGTGAGCTTCAAAATGAGAAGGTATAGCCATTATACATCTGCACTTCTGCCAAATAAACGCGGACGAGCTACACTTTGACACATTCTCTATTAACTATTCCGGTTATTTAATCTTTAATCGCTTAATCAAACTTCACATATAAGTATATTCAGGATAGTCTATCTGTCTATCGGTCTGTCTGTCTGCCTGTCTGTTAAGACCATTATAGTACAACCAAAGGAAAAATTCCTAGATCCCAAAGGAAAAGATCCCAGAAGAAATAATTACAAATTTATACGGTAATTAATTTCATACATAATGAGTGTATGCTATCGCAAACTTAATTTTGTTAATTTCTATAGGTACTATTTTCCTCAACCTACAATCTTGAAATAGGTTCAGAGCCTCGGTGCGCGAGTGCAACTCGCACTGGACCGATATTTTTATAGCTTAAAGATAAACAAATTTGTTAAAGCTAAGACTAGTTAGTATACAGAACGCTGCAGGCCGTCTGTAGCATTTATCGACAATTTAAACAATTTAAAATTTTTAAGAAAAGTTCAATAATAGTAGATAAATACTTGTTGCAAGCTTTGTTGCCAAGTTAATTATTGAGAAACCACATTGTTAAGTAGCGTTCCAGTTACCTGACACTAGTGCAGGGCTGCCGCCGCCCGATGCGCTCTCGCTGTACTAATTTTACTGTACATAATAGATTTTGTATAATATTAATCTATATAATTACAGCGCATCTCCTTAATTACCCATAATAAAGAAATCATCCTTGAATGAATTCCTTGAATGACTTAGCGCTCCGTTTTATACGGCAAGTAAGAGTATAGACCGACGTTGACTGCTGCTAACAGCGCGGCGCTGACTTGTTGTTGTATCACTTTACAACAACACCTGTATTTTCAGTATAAACTTGAGCTTCAGTAGAAATTTATATATAATTATTCATTTAAAAAAATATATAAGATTTTCTCCCGAAGATTTAGGTTACCCGAAGGCTCATAAATGACATAGATTTGTAAAATTAGGATGAATTTATTTCTGTATTGGTCAAATTGATTAAAAGATGTGAAGTTCATGTTTATAACATAATGACTATTTATGAATAACAAAACAATAATAATATGTTACACCTGTATCCCTGTAGACCAGGTATCCAGGTAGACCGCAGACAGGTATTGGTATCAGGTATAACGGCGGACGAGGCAGCGTGGGTGTTGCAAACTGTTCTGCATAACTATTGAAGTAAGACACTTTGATAACAGCAGGTGTTCTTAATCACCTGAAAACTTTTCTTGATTTATGTAGGTATGAATGTAATACTCGTACAAGCCGAGGTAAAAGTATAAGAATATGTGAACTTTCAACTATCTAGAGAATCTCGAGAATTAATTACTTTCATTTCTGTGCTCTGATGAAACAAAGTGCAGCAAGTAGTTGTGTGAATTATCTAAAACGTGCGGATACAAATTATTATTGCATTAAGAAAATTTGCAAACACAGGTGAAGCACACCTTAATAGCTTTTATAGTTGAGCAAAGTTAATCGGCTAAATAACATCTTAGAATGAGCGACTCTATACCGTAAGCGATACAAAGCATCTGTATATACTATACAGTAATATCGTTTGACACAATAATACCAGCTCCTATAGAATATTATATAAAAGGTGTTTGCCAAGCAATCATACAAGGCTATAGTTTAAACATGCACATATGAAAAGGCTCAAATGTTGCTATATTCAAAATTTTACATGGATGAACTGTAAATCGTCTTCTATTGAACTAGGTTCAACGATAAATCTATTTAAAATGTAAGTCAATCTGTTTGTATGTAGTTTGTAATGTTAATTACCCCATGTGTGTTTTATCGCGGCTCTTATAAAGAGCCTGAACAAACAGCGTTACGGTAAATTTTTTCTACGTTCAAATTTATTCTCAACGATCTGTTTACTTGGTACTAGTACTAAGCAAGTGTGAGGCGTGCGGTCGTAGGTTATATTAAAGATGGACACCGAGACACCTTGCACACCCTGCACTACTGGATGTTTTACATTTAATATATAAAATAATAACTACACGATAAAAGTAAGCAAAATAATATTTTAATATTAAAAAAGCCATCAAATATTATTAGTTATAAAATTTTATTTAAAATATTTACGTAAGCATAACTATATAATTTTATAACATAATAATCCATATGTGTTTTACTACAGTTTTATCGCTTCGTAAAAATCGCGTGTCTACTTTTCGTACGCGAGGTAACATATATATACAGGAGCCTCGATCTCTGAACATCAGCCAGCAGCAATGTCAAATGATCTGCTGGTATCGTATAGTGTTGGTACTAACTAGGCATGTAGAACATATTAGTACGAGTACACCATCGTGGTGTCTATTAATTTATATTCATTTGTCGGAATATTTATATGTATAGTACATACGAGTCTTACGCCTAGACTACGTTTTACTACTAATAAAAGTTTAAAGATAAAACTAATGTCTCATAAATAGATTTGCCTGCTTTGAAAAATTCGGTAATTAAGTTTGACAATATTCTAGTAATTAGTAACAAACACTAACGTATTCATATCTGTAGAACAATTAAGAAAACATCCGGCCATTTAGTGAATTAGTAGCTCGAAGCTCCAAGCCGACTACACTTGCTACGTGAATAAGTAATGTGTCTTCTGAAGCAGACTCGGGACCGTCTGTCTGTCTCGCTCTTTCGCTCGCTCGCTCGCTCAGCTTAGATTATGTTATTACGATAGTTATTTACTTGACTGAAATTATGAATTTATAAGCTTCGCGTTGTATCTCAAATTTATCTTGTTCAGATACTCCGGCTTCAGCTTTTCACAACATTTTAGAGATATTGCGTTATAAGTGCTGCCACTTAAACTTGCGCCGCACTTTATTTTGTTACCAGAGCAGACAAATTAATTTCCCCAACTGGAAATTGAACACACATCCGTAGCGCTTAAACACACGCCGCGCCGCCGAACCGCCGCGCACGTCATGGTGACGACCTATCCAAGTGTCTTTAATATATATTAACACAAAATTTATTCAAAAGTTTAATGTTAATAAAATAAATATTTCCCCTGATGGAGCTATAAGTGACGTCACGCACGTTTCTCACGGAGATTTACGAAAGGAATCGAAAGGACTTGTTAGTTAAGGGGCTCTAAATTTTTTAAAAGCTTTTTCGAATATTTCATGCCGCTTAATCTTCTAGCTATTTTGGGCTAGATTAATTTTGTACATATTCGATTTATTAAAGGAGCAATTCTTGTAGATATAATAATAGGTTTTATTTTTGAGGAATATTGATGTTGCTTGTGACGTCACCATTATTCAAAATACAAGCTCGCTGTGTGTGTGTGTGTGTGTGTGTGTGTGTGTGTGTGTGTGTGTGTGTGTGTGTGTGAGTGTATTTCAATACTACCGAATCACTGTAAAGAGGCCGCTACGCACAATTTGTTCCCACAAACTTGTGATCGACTTACAAGTCAGGTAGACAATATGCATAATAAAAATAAATCTGCATAAACATTTTATAACGCAAATGTACTTCGGCTACAAATCGCAAAAATGTTCTTCCGCTCGGTCTTGATCTCTCTAACAGATTACGAAAGCGAATACATAAAGCATTTGTATTCACACATTTACATTCTCGATATTTCGGTAACCAGTTCCCGATCTGATTGTTTAATTTCATTGGCTCTGGAGGCCTGAGATTGGAAGTATAATTACTGCGCTAACATTTGCTTTTGTTGAATTTCTATGTAATATATTTTTATTTATGTTATTTTTTTCATTTTTGTCTGTATTACGGATTTTTTTTATTAACCTCTCAAGGCTTTCAAGTATTTAAGATAAGAAAGCTTTTTTACTCGGTGATTAGATTTAGTAAGATACGTTACGTTGAGAGAGGAATAATGCAAAAAGCTCACCAAAGAGAGCGTTATATTAAAATCTTGAAGGAACTCGCTTGAATACCATAATAACGTAAAGCTCGCGGTCTCCAGCTGTAGTATAATAATTACACTGCATTCACATTCTCTCGTAGTAGTTGAGTTGCCTGCATTTATGTTTGCTGAGCAATAATGTATTAGCATAATGTAGAATCTAGATAGTCTTATATACGATATCGAGTAATATTCAAATAATACAAAATATGATGTCAATGGTTTTGTTTATAGAAGAAACTAAGTAAAAACTAAGTAAAACTAAGTAAACTTATTGATATAATCCATATATTATATACATATATATATATATACTATAATATATATATATAATATATATATATATATATATAATATATATATATATATATATATATATATATATATATATATATATATATATATATATATATATATATATATATATATATATATATATATATATATATATATATATATCTATATATATATATATATATATATATATTATATATATATATATATATATATATATATATATATATATATATATATATATATATATATATATATATATATATATATAGACCTAGTAATAAAAGGCTGGGCGTATTCCTTTCCCACCGCTGAGTGTAATGTCTGCCACGGTCTGTCCCGGCACTGTCCCGGCACTGTCCGGCACTGTCCCGGCACTGTGACTGTTGGGTCACACTTTCAGTTTGTTCGAATACATTACAAGTATCTAGTATCTACTGACAGACAAGACTGTACAACACACCTTGGTGAACCAAACATCACTAGTTACACGTTAGAACTAAGTTACATTATTGCTGTCAATTAATATTCTACGGAAATACTCCGAAGTAAAGTTCCAACTACTGAAGGCACGTCAAAATATCAACACATCACGTTGGCAGGAAACGAGAAATGCATATTATATAAATTATGATTTTTACCAAATATTTTTAACACTTGGTAGTTTGACACATCGTTTCATACATATAAAAATCACTTTTCAATTTATCTATCTATCAATTATATTTAAATGATGTCTATAATATATATTTATTTCACAGCGTGAAGCAGCGTGTATCACGCGTGTAGCAGCGTGTAGCAGTTCCGTGGCAAACGTCTTCGTTTATCTCAACACAAGCCAAAAGATGCTGCGTCAGATTTACAGAGCAATTAAGTCAGCGTTTCTTAATAAGACGCACCCTTTATCTAACGTCGGCCTTAAATTCATAATTTTCGTAATAATTGTGTTAAATATAATTGTGTTAAGCTACCGCAGCTCAGTTCACAGTTATAATGTACGGGCTGGGATCCGGTAACGAGAAGGATTGTGTGTTACACTTTTCCTTGAAAATTACTTCATGTTTGTTTTTAAACAGGTATCTTTTTTGATTATAATATATAATTATAATAATAATAATAATATATGCCATAATATATAATATTATATATTATGGCAGCTATGTAGCTAATGACATGTCACAAAGTTCTCTGTAATACTATAAAATTATTATTAACATAAAATTTAAGCCAACTTCAAAATTACACAAACATCACGAACTAAAATGTAGAATTGTAATGTGAAATGTATTTTAATCACTTGAGAACAAACAAAATAAAAAAAAACATTAAACGAACTTACTGATACTTATGACTTACATACGCACTGGTTGAGATTATACAATGCGTGAAATTGAAAAAACTACAATTCGTGGCGTCGCGTCGGTGGCAATGTGGGAACATTTTTCAGATCGATTTGATCAAGCAAAGCCTACAAGTTTATTGCACAAACCTATATTTATTTTCCTTAGCTAATTATTGTACCTATATCTCTACCTCTGAGTTACCTACTTACACCTATACCTCTGAGTCACTGTACTTAACGCGTCTATACAAATACAGTTTCCTCATCAAGGCCGTGTAGTTATAAATATACTCGTAGGTGCCAAAATTTCATCATGTAACCTCTACATATATATTTTTTATACTTTTCACAGATTCAAGCCAATCATTCAAAGTGACAAAGCAATCTGTAATCATAATTACAGATTCAAAATATAATGTATTGAACATTGTAGGATACATATGTGTATGTACAGTACAGCGCACTTACAGGACAGTTCAACTTGACTATAAACACAACTATTATTCTTAATCTCATACTCTATACATTTTTGTGACGTGCTTGTAAATATTTAACTCATACGTATATATATTTTCTAAAGTTTTGTAAATAAATATTTCACATGCCGCCCGCCGCCCGCCGCCCGCCCTACACCTACGCCCGCCCTACGCCTGGCATAAGGCAATATAAACATTTTTCGAAGAAAGATTCATATTTTATGTATAAATAAATGTTTCTTTTAGTCTATAGCACGCGCGAAATGCTCTTGAATGAAACTCGAAAATATATTTTAATCTTATTTTTCTTACGGAATGATCAAACATTTTATTGCAGTTGTTAAAGTATTTAGACTTTAGAGTATACTCGTATTAATATAAAACAATAAAATTAAATAAAATTAATCTCAGACCCACATATTCGGATCACGTGGCAGAACTCAACGCCGCGTTTTGTGCTACCAGAGCGAGAAAATAAATATTATGTTGTCCTCCGTGTGTAGATCAAACCCGTCATGTTCACAGCGTAACGCTGTCCTGCTGTCCCGCTGTCCCACTGACCCACTGAGACACCGTGACAACGTGTCACAGGTTTTGATATCAAGCGTAAGTGATGTGTAAATGTATGTGCTGCTTTTATAAGCTTATGAAATCCATTTTCTTGCAAAGAAATAAAACGTCACATTTGAACGTAACGTTAGGAACGATTTGACCCTTTGGCTCGAACGATACGAACATCTGTAAGTTAATGTTTTCCAAAATGTAACATTTGGGACTTAATATATTTTTTATAGCTTAATTTGAAATCCCCTCATACGCGGTCAAATAATTTAGGATATCTCATTTATTTTACCAACCTTACCTGATTGTTATAACAATTCTCTGTAGATTTAATTGGTGCTATTACTTAATGTAGAATTTAATTTACAGAAGAGAGCTTACAGTACATGTTATATACAACAATTAATGTAAGCTAATATAATACGCAATAATACGTATGAAGTACTACTGCTGTCTCATTTAATATTGAGATCGCGCGTAAAACTCAAATAAAACCTAATTGGACAAATGTCTGAACGCAGGCGTCTCGTCAGGTCTCGTCTAGTCTCGTCTCGTCTCGTCGCGTCGACACAGACACAGACACTGACACTGACGGACATAAAAGTGTCCGCAGTTACTAAATGCGAGTATACGAGGACAACTACAATAATACAATACACTCGTACTAACTCGTATACTCTTGTAACTAATTTAAGTTCGACTCAAAACATAAATTAATACTATTAAGATAATCTATATATCTTATATCTAATCTAACATATAAATAAAATTGGAGTGTCTGTTTGTGATTTCTTCTAAATAACTGAGATTTTTCGAGTAGATATAGTTACTCAAACATAAAACTACATTTTAAAAAAATGTTGTCTGTCGGTCTATCTTTTAATTTATCCAAGCTAATCTCTTGAACAGCTGAACTGACTTTTATGAAACATTCACTAGAAGATAACAGAGGCTGTGGAGCAACGCTCCCGATATTTTATGTCAGAATTCCCGCGGATAAAGATTTATGCGGGAATTACCTTTTTTTATCGATACCGAAAACGCGCGCTAGTACTTACCGCCTAGATAAATTATTGCATATAAAATGCTTCATAGACAAAGTGGTATGAAAGGAAATAATAATAATTTAATAGGTAATTCTGAGAAGATGGATCAAGCGAGTGAAACCGTGTACGGGTCTTAGTTTAAATTAAACTAACTAAAAGCAATTCAAAATATAATGTAACAAATTTAAACCTACATTATAAATAACATAACGTTCTTTTGATATTTTAATAAAATATCCTAAAATTGCTAACTTCCTCCTTTAAAGGGGCGACTTAAATTCTGGTGTACTCTAAGCGGGGTCCCGGACAGGTCCCGTCGCTTAGAAAGTATTCCGAAAGTATCAAGAATTCTCCGACTTTGACAAGGTCACTTGCTATAAGTGCTTCTAAGACCCGTTCAACGCAATTCAGTACATGGTGTCTTAACCCTTGAGAAGGTACGACTAAAACTACGATACACGACGATACACGAGGAGGCATGCCGTGGAAGCAATTGTAGTAAATAACATGTACATACATATATATATAATATATATATATATATATATATATATATATATATATATATATATATATATATATATATATATATATATATATATATATATATATATATATATATATATATATATATATATATATATATATATATATATATATATATATATATATATATATATATATATATATATATATATATATATATATATATATATATGTCGAGTAAAGTGTTTAAGTAATACATATATATTACAACCAATGCAGTCTTTTCATTCAAAAATACTACTGTGTAATAATTTCTGGTAAAGTATTAATACTGTCATGGCTCGTAGTTGTGTACGAAGTTACGTAAAACCGTATCAACGAGTATATATATACAACGAGTATAACGAGTATATATATATATTTAGACTTTCCGATTCTAATGCAATAACATATGTTGTTTTTCAGTTTAAGTAAAACCTATGTAGATGATTTATTTCATCAAAATATGTGTAGTTGAGTTTTGATATGGAGTGTGAAGAACTGATTTTAGTATAATTGTCGGATGGACTTCCAACTACGCATATAATTACGAGGTTCAGTAGTTGTTTTAGTCTTTTCCATTGTAAGCAGCGATATGTGGCCTGTCATATGACGGATGAAGGATACGTATTTAAGTAAGGTATCTCCATGAACATTATGCTTATAGGATACTCTCGTGAGTTGATGGCTCAGAAATATGAAATTAAATGAAGCAGTCAGTCAAGTCAGTCAGTACTTTGTGATGTAGTGTAATTGTCTGTAATTGTGTGTAAAGAGAGCTATTGTTTCAATGTGGAGTCTATAACTCTTTGACGGCTGACGTCACGCGCGGCGGAGATAGCGTCTGATTGGACATAATAGGCGTCGATTTAAGTCTTACGGGAGAAAGCTTTCATTCAAAATACAAGCTTTCTAAGTCTGCTTTGTTTTTTTTTTCAATAGAATAATATTAAGGGTTCTTTACATGGCATGTATACATTTTTCTATTTCGATATCTGATGTCGATACTTCATGATTATGGCTGAAAGGGAAGAAGATACTAAGAGCTTACAATTTAAATGGCTGGTTTGTGTACTAGTTTTTTTTTATAATATATACCCGTAAATTCCCAATATTTAATTTTTTTCTTTTAGTTGTACTGTAAGTCCTCACTTGTTGTAAAATTTAATAATACTAGCCTGACAATGATAAATGCTTTTTCGCTTTTTATTGAAATCTAAATCGACTGCACACATACTACACTTGCACATTGCATTTTATTGCTGCTCAAACATAAAAGAGCTACAATCGTGTATAGTTTGATTAGTCAGTACACGGTGTCCTCACTAAAACTCGCTTTAGATATGAAACCCGTGCTTTTATGAACGAAACGCTATATAAAACCATATAAAACAGTGTAAGCTTTAAATCGCTGGAAAACGTAAAATTGTAACGAATCTCGATGTGATTGCCATCCACAGACAATCTCCACGAATCCACGTCTGATGGATTTTGCATCCGAATGATTGGAATCACTTTATTCATATCGGTTGTTTGCGATTTATAATGAAGCGTTGTGGATATTGTTATTTTGTATTATTTTCTTAATATAGCTTTGCAAAGAAAATAATTGTCATTGTTTTAACATTTGATAAAAATTCCATATTATATTCGACTAGTAGTACACTACTTTACCTGCGTCACTGTATGTAACGCATGCGGGTTTAATATATGTGTGCAAGTATTTGTAAAGGCGTACTATATTAATATTATCTTACAGATTTGTCTTTTAGGACATACTCGTGATATACAATTTTAGATTTGTTAATGTCATTTTCATATTGTGTACGCTTATAATTTTCATCTCACAGAAGTATTAAATATTATAATCTGGAAAGTTTTCCTCAATATTAATACCTTAGCAAGAATTCCCGCCACATTGCGTGCTCTCGCAAGTGACCCAAATACTGGTATGATTATCCTCGTTTCAGTATTCCACTTTCACTCGCACCGGCTGAGTTCTCAAACTCCACACAATGTCTGTTACCAGCTAATGGAGCTTTGAGTGTAATCGCTCAGGCACCTTCATACAAACAAGGAGCTATACAAACGTATTGTGAAGAATACTTTATATAATTTTTTAATTTTTTTTCTGTATAATTTTTGTTATACGTGGTATCTATGTCTCACACCTAATACACCTTTAGATATAAAATAAATTGGAGTGTCTGTTTGCACATTTCAAAAATTTTAAAACAAATGTTTGTCTCTTCGTTAGTGTTGGCTAATCTTCGGAACAGCTGACCCGCTTTTATGGAACTTTTAGTAGAAGTTAAAAGAGGTCCAATAACATCAATCAACAACATCATCAAATATATAATATATTATAATGAATATATATACACTAACTTGATGAATTCGCTTACTATTGTGTTGGTAAATCTTGTCATAGTTCTTTTCTATCTAACAAAATTTACCGCCCAAATATTGATATTGTTTAAATATCTTACCAGTTACACCATTATTGCATTCCCTTTATATATTTTATAACAACTATAAAGCACTATCAAAAGAGACGAAAGTAAGGCGGAGGAGATATCAAAATCGGTTTCTTAAGAAAGGACTTTTTATTATCATTTGCGTTCTTTTATCAATGGGATTAGGAAAACATAAAAAAGGCATTTTTATATATTTTGTGTGGAAGAACTATACTTTTCAGTTGTGTATAGAGCACCTCCTCTACTTGGGAATTTGCCAGTTTAGTAAACTGACAGTCAAAAGAAATGAACCGCCATTTGCAATGTACGAATATGTTGAAAATTTATGTCCAATAGCGTTTGCTCTAAACTTATTCAAGCACTGCATACATTTCCTGTCGACGGCGAACGAGACACAAGAGCCGCGGATACCTTAAAGTCTACCAATACTGATGCATTAGTCGATTTATTTATTAAGAACTTTGAAATTGACATTCTGAATTTATATAAATTCGCAAATATTAACTTCATGCTGTATCCCGCACATAGCGGGGTAGGCAGAGGGAGCTAACGTGAAGATACCTTGTTTCAGGGTTTCCCCGCAAATTTTAAAAATTAAATAAATAAACAAATCACTAAAATATTACTTTAAAACATTAGATTAGTAATTAGGAAGTTTCCATTCCACCCACTAGTGTATTTTATCTGCAGAATTTTCTTAATTTTTTTTAGAATTCTGTATTAAAATACTACAAAATACATATATATATATATATATATATATATATATATATATATATATATATATATATATATATATATATATATATATATATATATATATATATATATATATATATATATATATATATATATATATATATATATATATATATATATATATATATATACACATACACCCTACCACCTAGTATACGTTATATCAATCATCAGCTTATAGTAACCGCGCCATCGATCACTTAACGGGCGCGCGGAGAGTCTACTTGTAATCATATCTCCTGAAACTAAATCCTGTTATAATAGAGAGATGGACGTCGACTATCCTTCTGTCCTAACTAACCTCTTCAGATCTTTTATTATTAATGAAAGATCTACTACTTCTATTTTATATTTGTAACTAAAGTCACAATAGAGACCAAACAGTTTGTATCGTGTTGCTTGTCAGTCTGTTGGATTGCAAAATAATTATTGTTGTAAGCGTAGCTAGCTACCAAATCAGACACAGACTCCAGTTTTATATTTTATAATGATTTATTTTAATTTCCAATTTTATAATAATGGCGTCATGTACTCTTGTATACAACACTCTCACTCTTGTATACTAACTCACTTTTGTATACAATTCCGTAGACATATAATTACAACACTCCAGTGACAGACTTTCCGCGTCTGATGCCTTTCCAAAAATGGATCTCCAATGCTGTGTCTTGCAGTTATATTCATATCTTACCGGAAAAGTCGCAGCGCCCTCTTTACTCATAAATGGGAAATATTCCAGTCAAGAACAATACTTAATTCATCAACGCCATTTATAAATGCCGTTTAACTCGAATAACGTTCAATATATTATAATTATGAGTAAATTATGCTAACATTGTTAATATTTATATTTTGCTAATTTCATCGTTTTCAGTGAAGTTTTAATATCAGCTAAGTAATAGGTGCAGGTCATGAGATTACATATGATAATTTTGATTTTATATATATCCAGATAGATCCAGTAAAAGTGACACCACAGGTCTCTCTACATATTAACATATGTAGGGTAGACACTAGATAGAGGCACTAGGTAGAGTCTCAGTGGACTAAATACAGCATACAACATACGAGTGAGTACTTATCAAAATCAAAATTTTCTTTATTCAAATAGGCTAGTACAAGCATTTTAGAATCGTCAATTAACATAAGTGTAAGTATTGTCAGTCCTACTAAAAGCTACCACTAGCTCGGAGGGCAGTTCTGCTGAAAAGAGCTGGCGAGAAACTCAAAAGTTGCTCTTTTTAATGTAAATTTACAATATATTTTAAACTATGGTTAGCCTCCTGAATGAGTCCCGGTAAGTCTGTATGTATTTGTGGAATTTTATTATACATGCGTATACCTTGGGACATAAACGATTTATTTACCTTCTGAAGACGAAAACTAGGTGTAATGAGCTTATTTTTACTCCTTGTATTTATACCGTGCTTATCACTGTTCTTTAAATAATTGTTAATATTTTTACGTACAAACAAAATATTATTGTATATGTATTGTGACGCAACCGTACGAATACCCGCTTTATTAAAAACTTCTCGCAAAGAATCCCGAGCTCTCATGCTGTAAATAGCCCGCACTGCTCGAATCTACAACCACCGCCTACTTACAGTCACAGGGAGACACGATGCAACGATGCATCTTTTTCAATAAAATCTTCAAAAGCTTTCTTCGTAATATAATCATTTATTTAATAAGACCTTTCTAAAAACCTCGTCGAGTTGAGGTTGAGTGATAGACGTGGCACGCGCCGTTCCTTTTAAATCGACGCTTTTTCATTTATTTTTATGAGATAAATATATTTATAATATAAAAGGAAAAAAGTATTTAAAAATAAAGCGAAAGTTTGTAAATAGGTATATAAAATAATTAATTAAAAAATTTCAATATTTAGAGGCATGACTTGTTGTGATCGAATCTATCTCTCAGCTTATTTAACTATACGAGTATAGCATTCTTCATTGTGTGTAGTCACACACACACACACACACACACAGCTACTTTACAATGACATCTAAGTTCTAAAATATCACTAGATTGTTAAGAAATAAAAGTACATGACTGATTACGTACAATCCACGTAACTAACTATTTGCTACTCGCTACTCTGTATTGACAAAGGCCGACCTCGCGTCAGAGACTCGCATCAGTACAACTGGTGTAGATACGACGATCATTTGCAATTCAATCACTACTATTTTAACTTTTACTACCATTCCTGTGCTGCGGGGTCACGTGGTTTGTCACGTCACGTCACGTAGCTTCACGTGGCGCACAAAATGCAATTTGGGTATAAACTACAATCACAGTATTGTTAATATTTATCTCAAGTAGAGACTCTAATAGAGACACGATACAAGTAAAAAGAATCGAACATAAGACACTCCGTTATATGTTTTTCTAAAGTCTTTCAGGTTCTCAACTCCAATCTGGGCCTAGAGCTATTGTGATCTGTAGCGTTACAACGTTCAGAAACTATCTGTACATTATTATAAATTCATTAAAAAAATATTCACTTCAAAAATACTGTAAATGGAAATTTTAAAATTCAACAACTCAGAGATGTTTCCTGTTTCTGCTGCACTCCTTTAAATAACTTTACATAATTTAGTTCACAGTATCTGCTTTCCACACTTTCCGCTTGCACACGAATACTATTTCATTTTACTTTGAATAAAAATATATAAATGCTAACAACAAATATAACCGATGTCAAGTCAAGGTAGTTTAAATTTAAAAATGAGTTCTGTGATACAATATGTATTAGTTTTCCCGCCTTTTTATTATTTTTTTTTATTTAAACTTACATCAGGATTCAGCAATATTACTTTACATAAGTATATACTTAGGTTAAATAAAATACGAGCATGTGTCTACGAGCACGTAGGAAATAAGACGGTAGCGGGCGGGCGGGCGGATGCGCGACTCTCGCGTCGCGGCCTCCATGCCTCGATGCATTGTACCTATTATAAAACTAGTTAATTTTTTTATATTGCTTTTTAAGAGAAAAGTTCCTTTCATTTATTTTCAAATAAAAATATAAAATAAAATGTAACATTGAAGATTCTAGAAGATTAGAAGTTGGAAGTACATACGCTGTGGTTGTTATGATGTAACTCCTCCAGGAGGTCGCATACTTATTACGAGCAGCCAAAACGCGTATAACGGCGGAGAACAATGTTTTGCAACACTATTTTGCAAATTAAATAAGTGAAATTTTAAAAGCATTACAAAATTTATAATTTTGATACAAAGTAATCTATATAAGATATATAACATCCCTTGGTCATCGCGTCACGCGCGGGGGTGGGGCAGGCGGGTGTAACAATTTTGTTAATTCTTTTTTTGTTGAGTTGAATTATTGTCAGAACGTAACTTATGAAATTAAAATAAGGTTAAGTTTAAAAAAGTTCTCATATCCTGCGTCACGAAATTCAACCATCGCTTTCTTGGGCGGCTGGGTAGTCTAGCTCCAGGGACAGACGTCAAGGCACTTCCTTCCGACATAGTAGTCGGTGCATAACATGGCCATACCATCTCAGGCGACGCTCTTGGACCGCATAACGCCACACATACACCTCAGCATCTTCATCTCCGTGACGTGAAGCTCCTGAGTGTGCCAAACTAATGTTGGCCAACATTCGCTACCGTATAAAAGAACCGGTCGGATTATGCTCTTATATCAGTCCCTTGAGATTGATCGGTATTCTACTATCGCAGACCACATCAGTGACCATTTGGCCCAGGCAGTGTTTATACGGGCACGGATATCGTGGTCGATGCCTCCAGACTCCGGATCCAAGGTACCTGAACTTCTCTGACTTAACGGCTGCCTCAGGCCCGATATGGATGGTGCTCGAGTCTGGGTTCCCGCAAGCCCTGTACTCGGTCTTTGACACATTCAGTCTAAGACCACCGTTCTCAAGCGCACTTTACATTCCAGCATCAGTTGGTTCTCATTAATGAGTACTATGTCATCGGCATTCATCATCAGCCACGGAGGCTGGCCTTGAATGTAGCACGCATGTATAGCATATAATGTAGTGCACATTGAATAAAAACGGACTAAGAGCTGAGCTCTGGTGAACCACTACTGTAATAGGGAAGGGATACATATATATATATATATATATATATATATATATATATATATATATATATATATATATATATATATATATATATATATATATATATATATATATATATATATATATATATATATATTCTAAACACTGTCTATTATTGAAAGTGAAAAGTAAATTGTATATATTTTTTGCATGAAATATATGTTTATAAATAAAAAAGTTTATTTTATATACAATGTTGAATATATAAAATATTTAATATCACAAACCATTTATTATGCCAGTCTAAACTATAAGCTTTTACTATACGAAAACTTATTTATTTCTGTCCAATAGTTTTTGTGGGATTAGAGGCCAAATAAACCGACTGTGCTGTTTAAGCTTCTAATATCGATATATTAAAAAACTCAACTTATATTTAATTTTTAAATCTTTCATATACAGAATTACTTCTCTACCGTTTTATTATACGAGTATATAGAAAAGAGATTATGCTGATACTATACAATATACAATTTAATTTCAGTCAACATCAATATTAATTGACACCCAAACTCTTATCGAATACATTTTTATCAATATAATAGGTTCACGCTGTATCTCCTGCAAGCAGTAGGGTACTCTAGTTGATATACATCTAGTAGGTATACTCTAGTGTTAAGACAGTCCGTTCGACATTCCGTCCAATTTTAAGAAATTGCGTGTTGAGTGGCGGAACTGAACGCCGCGCTTCGTCTTAGTTGAGACGCTGTGCCGTTACACCACGACGGGTCAAGTACAAGTACAAGAAAAAGAATTATGTCTTTGCATTAAATAATTTTACGAAAAAATGATGCAAGGAGATGTAAAAACACTGATAGAATATGAATTTATGATTATTGATCTGTCTGTTTGTACACGCACATTATCTTTACTGTATCTTTGTATAAATTGGTAAAATTAAACTCTTTTGTTGTATAGGCCTGGGCAGGATTTAGGCTATAACTGATTTTGAACTATAAGAAATAATGAACTGCTACCATAACAAAAATAATCACATATGATAAGCACTTTCCATTGACATATAAATCAAGGATCTGGAACACTTGATGTAGAACTTGTTGAGATGTTTGTCTGTACGACAAGCTAAACTATAAAAAATAAGAAAACGGCTCTTTAGTAAAAGTAAAAGTGAAATTTGTTAGTATTTTTTTATTATTATTATAACCTGGAGTTAAGACACTCCATTTTCCGCCTTTCCGCCTTTTCAGGCCATGCGTGTTGAGTGGCGGAACTCAACGCCGCGCTAGTATGAACTTTCGTTTACAAGAACGTCGTCGGGTAGCCGTAGCTGTGGCAATCTACTAGTATACGAGTATAGTAACTAAAACAATATTATTGATAAGTAACATTCAATATCTGATACTTTGTAAGTAACATTCAATATTTGATGCTTCGCCTCCACTGCACCACCACCACTGCACCACCACCACTGCACCACCACCACGGACCACGCCACCACAAGCTTCCATACAACCCGACACCAGTTATTAAATTTATGAGATGGCACGGGTCTCTTTCGAGCTCAAACGAATTTGCAAAACATAGTCTACATACTCGTATACATGTTTACACCACCGTGGTACGGGTGGAGTGTGGCGGACAACGGTAGTGGGACTGTTGCTGTGGATTCTATTCTCATTCGTGGGAACCATTATATCCTAGTTATTTTCTTTTCTTCAGTCAATAAATACAAAACATTATGTCTCTAAAAAGAATGAACAGTGGTGAATATAGAGTATTATGACCAAAGATTTTTTTTTAAATACATTTTGACTATAGCTTACATGTGGTAATAAGACATCACAGCGTCTGACTGTAACCGTGACGGCTGTGGGTTCAATTTCCGCTCGGAGGAATAAATTATTTTCATTTCTTTGCTCTGATAACAAGACAAAGCGCAGCGTTGGTTCCGTCACTCAACATACAATGTCTCCACAATTGGGCGGTGCTTGGAGAACGGAGTGTCTCAACACTACTATGTGCGGGATACAGTGCTGGTGCTACGTTACAACGTAAAGCTAACAAATACATCTTGTAAGCTCTTTTTTAGTCCTCCGTTATGAAATGTTGTCCTCACCTCGTCAGTGTTTGCAAGAGATCCACTAAGCCTATAAGCCTATCATTATAAGATGATAGGGAGTTCACATTCTGCATACTCAACTACCGCGCTAACGTCGTCTTGGGGGACAGGATTGACCTAGTCGTCAATATTGACATTGTGACAGTATATACTTATTTTATTTTCCGTTAAGTTTTTTATTAATGTTTTAATATTTTTTATCTTTACATCATAAAAAGAACCAATTTTTAACGAATCCGAATAAAATGTTGCTTACAATAAATTCATATTTTTGACTGAAGAAAAGTATAGTGGGAAGAATATATTAGAAAACGTACACAAGTTTGGACTTCATCCCAGAGGCGCGAGGCCTGCTACGTTCAACGTTTTTCACCGTTTCTAAAATATTCAATCAATTAAAACTTTTCTCAGAACCAAATATGAATCTGTGACCATCACATTCAATGAAGCTGGTGTGGAACACTCCGCCTACTTACAGACATAAATAACCCATTAATATTATATAGATATTTACATTGTAATATCACAATTTTGTCTCCTACATAGGATAATCAGTTGAAGTGGCTCAAGCGGCTCTCCTATGATTGTCAACAAGTTACCTTCACATCTGATCTTAATATCTATTTTCGTCAGGGATCATTATACCTCACGTGGATCACGTGGTTTGTACTCCAACATAATTATTGAAGCTCGTTATTATACTTTTGTACTTTGATTTTGCATAGCATTGGAGGGTTATAGCACAGGTTTTATAATTAAAAAGCCTCATTCTGGTGCATTTATTTCTTTTATTCCTATATACCAATGTAACAAATAGACATAGGTATTTGTAGATATTTTAATATTAGGTTTATTTTTTAATACTAAATAATCTGGATTTTTCAGTATTCAACCGATGCTCCGGATAAGTTGAGCGATCTATCAGTTATTACTAAACTTATTTTATATCACATTTGTACATTTGTACTTGTCATATATCGAGCGCATTCTTGTATTACAACTCGGTCCGACAATTTTTTCCTTTAATTTTGATATAATTAAACCAATAGTTCTTGTATGTCTAGAGAGAGTATCGTAAACTTAAAATATTTAATTTTAAAATATATAAAATAACAACGAAATATTCAAAAATACAATAATCTTCAGAAACCGGTCGAGGTGCTGAAGTCGTTTCAGATTTCTATGAAAGTAATAATTTCGTGAAATATTATTATTAGTATTTCGTAAAGTGGCATGCGGTCGTGCTCTAAGATTAAATATGAATCCTCAACGTCCCGCCCTCATCTCTAAAGGCACCTCTACTTTGCATACAACACGCCACTATATTGCTTTCATTTGTCTGAATGATACTCTCGAATAATGATACTCGCAAATAAAGCAACTCTAATTAAATTCACCATCTTCCTTGTATAATAGTTCACCACTACTTATTTACAGTGCTATAAGGGATCACTTATTAACTGCTCTGTTCTCTACTTTCTCCACAACACATCGCATGTCCATTCGCCACAAATGTGTATATATATATATATATATATATATATATATATATATATATATATATATATATATATATATATATATATATATATATATATATATATATATATATATATATATATATATATATATATATATATATATATATATATATATATATATATATATATATATTTATATATATATATATATATATATATATTATTCACTGGATTGGATACGTTTTTACCGACCTCTACTATACAGGTAGTAGAATGTCGGCAAAAGAATGTAATTCATTCTACATTTTGTTTATTTTTCTTATGTATTGTAGTATTCCATATGTAGTAACAAATACTCATTATAATATATTCTACTTCAAGCTTACTTACACAATATGACAGTCACACAGTCACACAGTCTCCATCTTGACATGTGACGTGTGGCGTGTACGTGACGTATTACATATATACTATATTTAACAATGAAATAAATTAATATTTATGAACAATTCCATGTCAGAATATGTCAGAATATATTTACATAGTTTGTAATGTAAGTAAAAACAACTCTGCCTAAATATATTTTGAACTTATAAGGAAATACGATTACATGATTGCTCAACTCTACTCTAACTCTACACGCAACTTGTGTTACATTACACACACACACACACACACACACACACACACACACACACACACACACACACACACACACATACACACACACACACATTCATGATCTGTCTCGAATATGTAATATTTTATTTCGATAATATTTTGTATGATTTCTGAAAAGATTCTTTTTTAAAGTACTTATCATAAACCCGCTTTAGAATAAAAAGTCATAACGCCCGCGTATCAGCATCAGTACATACGCGAGCGTACATTCCTGTGGTACCTGATTTGTATAATTTTTTGCTCCGGTTTTGTTTAACATGGTCAG
Organism: Dione juno; assembly: GCA_037127375.1. Taxonomy (NCBI): domain Eukaryota; kingdom Metazoa; phylum Arthropoda; class Insecta; order Lepidoptera; family Nymphalidae; genus Dione; species Dione juno. The sequence goes on from JAXRJS010000054.1 coordinate 60,252, forward strand.
TGATTTCTTTTTAAATGATTTGAAAGAAAAGTCCACACGCCGCACACATACGCACACATACGCACACATACGCGCACATACGCGCACATACGCGCACACATACCAAATCATCAAAAGAAATATTTAGAAATCTGAAACTCTAACTCTAAGTACTTGACTTAGATTTTATTTACCTTGATTATAATTATTTAGTGCTTGATACGATACTTGTAACAACAAGAACACAATCATTTAAGAAACATGCCTAAGCTGTACTGAACAGAAAAGAAATTCCGTCATTTTTATTTAATATATAAAACTATGGACAAAATATTCAGACAACTTATTGAAGAAAATTAAAAAGCAATTATGCCTAAGTTTTATGTGTGTTTTAAATATTCAGTAACAAATGTTAATTATTTTATCATAGTTTGTGTAATATCGGAGTGGTCACGTGGTCACACAGTAGCGATTGTGAAAGAGGAAAGCCGTTGAAAATATATTTTTTCACTTTTAAGAAACACACCATAATTTTATAATGATCTTATGATAATCTTACCTTTAACTGTAACTTCCAGATGACCAATGAGCTGCTGCAATCAAGTAACGAATAACAAACTCCTATATTTAACTGAACTAAGTTTAAACAACCAGATGTTCACTTTAAAAACTGGCGAACACCTAATTAATAATAGTTATAAAGTACAAACTACGAACACTTGTTGTTCCAAAGTAAACATATATCGAAGTACAGTCTACTCTCCTGCCGCCGTACTACTGTACTACTGTACGCCGTGCTGCGTCTCACGCGCGTCTCGTCCCGAGTCCGCGGCCTCACTGCCGTTATCAAAGACAGCGGACCACTCGCGCAATACTTTTATGTAATAATACAATCAAAATATATTTAACATATTTTTCTTATCCAGCATCTAAGGACACAGTGCTAGGTCAGGGTGTCCTACAATTTCAGCCTATTTTAGAGATACTGCATGTTGTGTGACAGGATTCAATGAGAATATATCTAATATTAAATTCTTATTCATAATTACTTATTTAACTGTAAATTAATCTCCAGTATAGAGACCACATTCTGGTCAGACGGCGCAGCACGAGCAGGAAGAGCAGGACCCCGAACCGTAAAACGAAAGTCGTAAAAAGTAACCGTTAAAATGTGACATAATAACATAATAACGTGTGCCTATAAATATGAGATGGACCAAAATATCATGACGTAGTTATAATAACGTACGTTATTGGTGAAGGCCGTAAGTTCGAATTTGTAAGGACCAAGTTTATTATCTACTTAATAATTTTTCTTATAAAAGCTTGAAGTACGAGCACACGGTACTGGGTGTACATAGCCATGTCATATTATGATGATATTGTTATCATAACAAAAGTGATAATGTCTTGTAGGCTCATGGAGCTGGTATCTGTATGGACTAATATTTGTATCATAAATGATGTAAAAATATATGCATTTCGTCTGGTTCCATTTCTTATATCACATTTGTAAGTGACCATAAAGTAGAGTTGTATCTGTAAGATGTCAGACAAAAGGAAGTTAAAATATAGTCATATCTATGTTTATTCATACAAAATATGTGAATGATTTCGAGTTAACCTTCCAATGAACTAGAGTGTAAATATTGAGATAAGGCTGGAGACAGTCTCATAAGACACTATAAATGTGTTTTTTTCTATAACGGTGATTATTTATCATATATAAATAATACGGCTATTTCAGAATATAGGTCAACTCGTACATTTTGAATGTCTTAGACAACTATCTAGGCAATAAGCAAGCCCTAATTTATTGTATGTGGACATCTGATTACGCGCTATATCGCCTACTGTACACGTAATGGCCTACCATATAACCCGTAAATGTAAATTCTCAGTGTCTCATGATTAGCATCACTCTTTCTACCAGGAAGAGAGAGAGAGAGAGGTGCGAAGATATGAAATGTAAACAACACTAACTCTACTTCTTATAAACTACATTATAATCCCCAATTTACAAATTTAGTTTGAATACTAGAAGATTGGTTTAGCAGCGGTACACCGGCGACACTTGTATAGTACTCGCGGCGCGGCGTCTTTGACCGTCTCCGCCGAGTTGAGGTCATGTGGATAAATACAACGCAAGGGTAAATCAATTTGATTTATATTGCACTTCCGGCGCTTGGTGCTTCTTCCGGTATCTAACGTATTTTATATCCATTTTAAATTTATTTAACTTCAAGAACAATTTATATACTCATGGAATTGTAATAATATAGTATTAGAATAATTATCTTAGCTTTTAAATATATTAAATAGCTTTTGAATTTGAAAATGACAATGACTTGATAAAAAAATATCTTACAACTTTAAATTACAAGTTGATAGCGCCGACATCACTATACACTGATATTTTTTAATATAAGCATATTATGTAATACAACAAGTATATTTGATTAAATAAAGCTGCCCAGATTGATAACTTACTACCTTACTACATTAGCTTCACCTCTGAAACACTGTCCCACTGTGCGGCCACTCCACCCATGAGTCACCGCAGGAAAAATAAAATGCTCCGATATTATATAACGCCAGATGTAACTCTAAAAGTAAAACTTCACACATTTACTTTATTGCCGCGGATTCCTTTCAACAAGTGATATGTTTAAAACATATTTGACGGTTTGGAAAGGCGCCAGCTGTTCGTACATCAAGGCGGAGCTCTAGGGCGGCGGTCTCGCACTCATTGCGGCTACGGATTAGTGGCGATTTTTTTTTCCCAGCAATTATTAGATAATTAATCAACTAGAATAATCGTTTTTTTTTCATATAAAATATGAAAATACTATCGCGAGACTCTTGGGATAATTTGTGTTTCAAGAAATGATTCTTGATTATTTCCACGGTTTGGTTTCACCACTTAACTGTAAAAAACATCTTTCCAATGAGCAAAGCAGCACTCTGCAATGCATGCTGCACTGCATTACTTGCAGAGCAAAGTGATAATATATCACCAGATTATCATTATTGCGATTTACATAAAGAAAGCACGATTAAGAAAAAGTTTAGCTCTCTTTGTCATAATTTTATGAAAATTAAGGAAAAAAGCATTTTATATAAAAAAAATGTAATGTACAAATCATATAGATGTATTTATGATAATAGCCTAAGATTAAACATAATAATGAATAATTACCATAATATATTAAGTAAAAATAAAGCCATACTTTAGTTTATACAATAAGAATTCCCCCGATCCCAATTACAGTACAATAAATTGTTTCAATCTGCAGAAATATTCATACATCTTACTTAATATCGAGAAGAAAAACATTCAAAATATCCACCGAAATCCGCCGACAGTATAAGTTCGTAAATAAATTGGATATGAGACGTATCTCGTGTCATCTCACAGGAAATATGGAATAAGTAAACTGAATTGAGTCAACATCGTTACGCATTGTAGAGCCATGGTTTAATATAGAGCCGTTGAAGATCTTTTTGTTACATTCTTATTTTTAGGGATTTTGTATAGTTTATATAAAATTATTTATCGAAAATGTCTCACACAAATTGGAAAAATGGCCTTAAGGGGCGGACGGACAGGCCAACAGACGTACAATAAAATATCCTATAAGAGTTCTGTATTTAATTTTTTGAAGTATGGAGTACTTTTGTCTTTTAAAATACTTTTGTCTTTAGGAAGTCAGAAGAGGTGAGCTTTCCTACATGTAGGTCACAAGTCCCAGGCGCTGCTCTGAGCTCGTCTCGCTACAACGCCATGGGTCCGGCAACCGCACGGTGTATCCACGGAGTGCCATATAGTATAATGTAGCCTAAGTATTGCTCCCCAACCTCTTCTATCTATTAGTGAAAGATCCATAAAAATCGGTTCCACTGTTCCAGATTAGCCTGGCAAAATGGAAAGATAGACAATCAGACAAATATTTTAAACACGTTGTTTTATGTTTTAGTAACGTGTAAATGACTACATATATGCCCTCCAAAAACTCAGTTATTTTGAAATTACAAACAGACACTCCAATTTTATTTATCTGTATCTGTAGATGTTTAGTATAATTAGTATTACCATAAATATTGTTACAAACAAAAATATTTTTTTTATTGTACGTTACATTTCTTATTATTAAAGCGTTTTAGTTTAATACATTAATATGAAAAATATATAAAGCTTATTCGAATTGGTCTTCATTGTCTGCAATACAGTCTATTTAACGTTGAGGCCAACAGCATCAACATCATTTTTTTTGTTGTGAAGTTAATGCTGTTATTGGTCCTGACAGCGACACCGGGTGGAGAGAGAAGAGGGTACTCCGACCCTGAAAAGTAGCAAGCACTATCTATAAGATAAGATATATCTATAAGAGGAAACGTCGGCGACAAGGGCGTCCCCTGCGGGACTCGAGCCTCGGCTTGCGGCCGATGAGCAGACTGGGGGATGTTCCTTATTTTTAACATACCAGCCGCGACTTGAAGACGCGACTGGAGATAGTTAGACTAATCTAAAGGAACCCAGCAGTCCCTAACCGCTGGACCCGGTCACGCCAACGGCTCGTTCTTTTTATGGGAAAATTCTTTATTGCCAATCGTATGGTTTGTTTTAGGGACTCCAAATTATTATATTTTATTGCAAGCCTTATTCCCTAAAGTGACCATAAACCATAATCCAGTGGATTTTTATCAAGACTAAATGACAACCAGGCTTCAGTATTGATGAAACCCGGTACATTCGTCTGTCTGTAAACAAGATTGTGTGGATCGAGTTTTATAACCTGGCGACGAGATTTGCTGAAAGGACCATTCCAAGTTATTGAATACGGTGATGTTAACGGGTTAATAACTTTCTCATGGTGTGGTATCTTGATGTACTCGTGCCAATGTTATAATACCTTTTCACAATTAACTACATTTTAATATCATATACTATATTGGCGCGAAAATAAGACAACATAAGTACTAATCGTAAAAAATTACAGATACCAAATTCAAAAGTTATATTTCAGTTATTTTTAATTGTAACAGTATTTATAGCCAGACTATATGTATAGTAACTTAAAAGTCTACTTAAAAATATACGTTTTTATTAACATATAGATTTAATTACATACTATTGACAATATTATATGTTATGAGAAATATGTATGTTATTTCTTACACAAATAATATATAATATTTACAAATTTAGAGAACGATACAATAGGTTTATTTTCCCGCCAATACGCTCGACCACAGATTCAAATTAAATAGTTGGCGCGAGACCTCCGCATAGCCGCCTCCGCAGTAGACGATCCAATATCTATTACAGAGAGTGAATAGGTAATCATTGAAATTGAGATGAAATTTCTATTTTGTACAGATACTATAGCACATAAAATATTTTCAAATTATTTTATAATTACAATTAAATCTCTGTACCCAAACCCACTTTGTACACAAATATTTAATCGTTCGAAATATCTAGGAATGCTTTATTTCCTTTAATTAATTTAAAAGAAAATTACTGAAAAATAAAACACTGATTTTCTATTCACCTGTTGATTATGTTATATTATTTGAATGCAATTAGTAAACAAACTAACATATATAAATATATTCACGTTCTTAAATATTTTACTAAAATAAAATTTATTATTCACTACAGAACTGCATCGTTGTATCTCTCTGTGGGAATCTTATATATAAAACTTCTAGTTTTAATATTCAGTATGCAAATGTTTCAAAGAGCGGTCAGAGCTCTACACTGTACATAGAGCTCGTTATACTTCGGGAATATTATAGAACTATTTTACTAATACATTAGTACGTGTAAATGAATTTCTTTGTTTTGTTAATTAAAAACATATATTTCATATATTTCATATATAATATATGTAAACATATATGAAGTATATGTTTTTAAGAAATTCATTACTTCATCACTATGAAAGTAAACACTACAAGGGCACATGGACAATGTCTGGAGGGATTGAATGGATTTCTGAAAAATTATCACATTCATTCTAAACTAATAAATTTTGACATTAATAAGATCAATAGTATTTTGTTTATATTCGTATTAAAAGCTTACATTTAATAAAGCTCATTATTACATTACACAAAAAGCTTTCCATTAGCGCAATCGTAACCGGCGATATTTGATTCGGGAAGGAAGCAGTTAGATTTAGATAAAACTATTATTTATGAGATACACAAACAGTTCAAAGTCTTTATATTGAAATCTATGTCTACATGAATAAAAATATTAAGAATAATTATTTTAGCTATCTTTATTAAATCTAAATGAATAAGACGACTTTACTATTGGGCAGTATAAAATAAATGAATTCAGAACTTCAATAGTTTTTGAAAAGTACTCTTGTATTATCTATTCTACAAATCTAAGATTAGAAATGGAACTAGAAGTAGAAGATTATTGGAAATAAATTTAAGCTCGCGCTCGGGACGATAGCAGTGAACGCTTACAATCTCGAAATGAGCTTCCTAACTTTAAGTGTAGTAAAAGATAAATTTGCAGATGTGAGGACTCCTTGAATAGAAAAAGCTTTAAATAAAATATATTAAGACAGTACAACGAACATTTTTAATACTTTCTTAAATCTGGCAAATGATAAAATGGTAAAATATATAATGTGAATGTATAATGCCTCCTTTATATTCTGATATTATAAATTATTTAAAGGTAAAATCAAATAAAACAGCTCGCACATAGCAGGGCAAACTCCATTTCCCACTTTCTGCCCAAATTGTGAGACATTGCGTGTTGAGTGGCGGAACTCAACGCCGCGCCTTGTGTCCTTACCAGGAGGCGAGGGAATTAAATAATTCATTCTTCTGAGTATGTATCGAACCCATAATCGCGTTTACAGTCAGAAGCTGTGCCCCTCCATCATGACGGCCACCGTGGTGTCAATCCTATATAAAAAAATCGTAAATAAGAATGTTTTATCAGCGTAGCCGTATAATGTAAAGTACAAAATTGGTTTAAACAAACATATGTGTCAAGATACAAGAAATAAGAGAAACAAGATTTATCAAATAATACCAACGAAGATACCGTCATAAAGTATATATAGTATACTATACAGTGCATACTAGTATGTATACTGTCATATAGAGTGGACATTGAATCCTATTAAGCTTATTCTACAAATTACAATTGTAGGCATTACTTAATTTACGTAATTAACTCGGTCTTCATAGTAAAAAATATGAGAAAGATATCTACGTAAGGAGTCACTTACGACGGACCCCAAAATCTGACCCAGGGGAGGTTCCGCACGAAAATAATTAAAGTTAAGAGGTGAGATTATCAACAGGAAAGCAAACTTCGCCCTTTGAAAATGCGACAAACTTCAGCTGTCATTGAAATAGAAAATGTCTCGATATCTCTAAAAATGGAGTTACATCATTTATGGAGGAGTCCACTTTGAACATTTTCAAGTTCACTGAACGAGAATACATTTAATTTACTTCCGAATTAATTAACGAAAGTATATTTTAAAAGTTAATCAAATGTAATGACTTACTTTATATAAATAGCTAACATAGATATTTCAATCTTAAATATACAAATAATAAATATTATAAATGTTAGGTTATGTATGTGACGTCATTGTGGCGTTACAGCCCCTGTACAGTCTGACTTCGATATTCACTTCAAGATTATGTGACGTTCAAACTGATAATAATTTAATATGATATGATGTGGAGTTCTAAACATGTCAGTGTCTGTCTCTCATACCACACTTGAGAATCGTAAAGCGAAGCTTTAGAAATAAAATATTCTTTTAAACTATCAAAACTATTCTATGAATCTCAATTAAGGTCTAACATAAAAAGAGGGACGTTCCGAGGATCTGTTCTAGTGCCTCATTGTATCCAGCTCATTCACTGACTCTGGCAACATCACGAATAGTTTAGGTAAGAGAACGAGTACTGCATTAGCAATCCTTCCACTGACTTTTAGGACAGGACTTGTAGATTTTTAGTTTCTTCTGGAATTCATCATACTTTAGTCACTCAGTCAGTCAAATACGTATACTACATGAAATGTGTCACAATTGAATGTATACTAAGATATTTGAATTTTCCCTTCATATAATATCTCATACTGAGTAAATCTAATTATTTTATTCGTATCTTAATTTATCTAAGTATCCAAAGTATACCTAAAGAAAACATAATTTTTTTAACACAACGGGATTTGAACCCGCGCCTCATGGAAATCTGCCAAGCATTCTGACCGCTAAACCATGCGTTTTTCCGTAGGCTGCGTTGAAATTCTTATATGCTTTATATGATTTATTACGTTGTCAAATTTTTATATGTTTTCTTTAAGTTCTTTTTCTACCGTTAGTGTGGATTTTAAAATTTATAAAATTGAAAACATTATCTCTTGCCAAATGATTATTCTTTGCAATAATGTTTCCACTATGCAGATATTATATACTCGATATATATTACATTATGTACGAGTATAGCTGGATATTTGATAAAGCTCATGAGACAATACAATTGCAAGCAGATGAGATGCGACTAGACCAGTGCGGTGCATACTGATGTGACATTAGGTAGGTATTGCTCGAGGGACGCGGTACGGGAGGCGCGAGGTGAGAGGTGAGAGGTGAGAGGTGAGAGGTGAGAGGAGAGAGGTGAGAGGAGAGAGGTGCGAGTGCATCGCCGGCTCTCTATGAGACGAGCTTGGGAAGTAATTTATAGTTTTCAGAAAGTTTCTTGAAAAAAGATACATAAGTATCTACATACTCGTACATACTATGATTTATTATACTGAGTTGGATGGTTGGATAAGAGGTTTCCAGTAATATTAAAATGTATGTAAGTGTGTACATTTCTCATGCTGTACGAACACGCGGTGTACAATTACGAATGCGCTTACATTAATATGTATATTTTAAGGACTTGGAATTTAATTTTTATTTTATAGGTTGAAGCGGCGGTAAATATAATTTGAAAAATCTGCAGTAAAATAGTTTTTGTAACTTATTTCATATTAATATACAATTATACCTATGTTACCGACACAAGCACCGCGCTTTAACCTATAACCTATTAAAAGCTCCGCTCAGGCGAAACTATTCAACTTGCAAAGCTTATAAAGAGGATTTAATATCACTCCTGAGTGTGCAAGATAAGGAAGCTCCAAGTTTGCGTAAAAGACGTTTTAATTAAATCCCCGACCTCCAGCGAGACACCTGCACCTACTCGTACCTACCTACCTGTCTGCCTGCCTGCCTGCCTGCCTGCCTGCCACTGTACGCACGTGCATACTTTAATGACAGTGTATATTATATTCATGTCCATATATAAGGAAATATCAGAAAACATATAAAAAAAATTAATGTCTGTTTGTAATTTCAAAATAATTATTGTTTCAAGTGTGTGTAAGTGTACGTATAGCCTGATACAATATTAAATTCAGTTAAAATTTTTGCTTAAAATAATCTTACTCTACTACTTTTTAGTATCTGTTAAGTTTATCTTGCTGAGTGTAGGTCTTGATGTTTCCCAACAACAATAATTATAACTCAAATTTCGAATTAGAAATTGTATATGTACAATCTTCTTCTTCCTGGCATTAGTCCCGGCTTTTGCCAGGGTCTGCCTTCCGACTAAGACCAATCGGTCCATATGAGTGGCGAAGTGGTTTTTTGTGGAGCGATTGCCATCTGACCTCCAAACCCATTACTGGGAGAAACCAAGAAAGGACAGGGAATAAGAGGCAGAAAGACTTGGAATATAGGGGAGGGACACCACTTACATGGATTGGATCGGGTTATGAAAGTGGTGGCTCGAGGTCCCGGGGTCGCGTACCCGTATGCCGGAAGCCAAATATCGGACAGATAATTGGCTTAGACACCCTCTGAGATGAAATTGTATATGTACAATATATGCATGCATATATTTTATGAGAGAAAATTCGAGAACATCAACAAAACGGGTGAAGACGCGACCGGGTCGATACTTATCGGTCGGATAGGTCGAAAGTCTAATATATGTTAGATCACTTTTAACTTTCATGCAATGTATGAGGAAAAGAAAGAAAAATTGTAAGTCACCTCGTCAGTCAGTCAGTCAGTAATATACATAATATGTATACAGTTCGCACAACAGTGTGTGTGTCAATAATGTGTTCCATACTTTATGAGAACAGGAAAGACCTCAGGGGCGGTGTGTGTGCATATAATTAATTATATACTCAATTATATATTGTTCAATATTTATATAATATATTGTTCAAACAATATTGTATTATTGCTTCATTTGCTACAAACTAAAGGCAAATATGTAAAAATAGGTTTATATTTAAATAATGACTATACGAAGTTCAAATTACATTTATTATTTTTACTTACTCTACCTACTCGTAGATTATTACTAAGTATTTTAGAAAATTTTATAATTATTTTGCATAAGTCTTTTATTATTATTTTATTGCTAAAGGCGACATGCTACAGTGACTGGTTCGGACTGATAATTTTAACTTTGAAAGGGGTTTGTAAAAGTTGGAATAAAAGATAAATACTACTCCAACGCATGCTACGAGTACTACGTTGTCTCGTCCCGGTCTCGTCCCGGTCTCGTCCCGGTCTTGTCCCGGTCTCGTCCCGGTCTCGTCCCGGTCTCGTCTCCAACTCAACCGGTCGTAGATCCGTCATTACAATCGCTGCACATGAGATACATATTATGGAATTAGAGATCCATTTTTCGCACTAGCATGTTATATATAATGATAAGAGAAGAAGAAATGAGTAAAGTTTATCATAAAAAATTTAAACTGTTGTAAAAATATAAAATGTAAATTAACAGAAAATAAGTGACAGAAATGTTGGAAATATTAAAAATAAAACTAGTTAAAGTGTAAGGGAAGGATCTCGTTTAACCCTTAAAAGTGTCAAAGATACTGGAGACGGGTTATCTGTTTGATTGATGACAGCGCACCAAGTGAAAGGGGCGCTATTTAAATATAAGAAGATAAAAACTGTGGCGCCATTGCGTGTAGTTCGGACGCGTCGTAATTAATTATCTGTAGGCCGACAGATATAGTAGCTGGACCGAATTGTCATGCTTTAGTGGAAATAATTATAAATAAAATGTTGCGATAAATATCACAAACAGAATTATCAATTAAGTCATAATCAATCACAGATTGCTTGAAAATAAATATTTGAATGAACCTTTAAAATTATTTTCAATAAATATAAAGCGATGAGTAGCTGCCATTACCATCATTCATGTACTTACACACTTACACTTAATTTTACACTAAAATCACAGTACTTAAATAATCGTGATAATTTCAGTAGTAGAGTAGTCTCTCCGTCTCTCTGTCTCTCTGCCGCCCGACGAGCGCATTCACGACGATAATTATTTTTTTATAGAGTTCCATTAAAATTTTCCGCGTCATTGTTATCAACTAAGATAATAATTTTTCTTTCAAAAACACTGCCCTTCACAAAAAAGCAGCATAAAGGCTGTCTGTCGGTGACAGCTCCGAGATGTCGTTTTGATCGTCATTTTACGAATATAGTACATTTTGTGCGTTGCTTGTTTTATTCACTGTCAATTATTAACTATTATTATTGTTTATATAAGGAGAAAATACTATAACATATACGATATACATGTATCTCAAAATTATATATTGCCTAATAATACTACACTAAGTACTAGATTCAAACTAAACATATAAACTAGATATGTAGTTGTAATTGGACGTCAGTAGAATTTCTTCTCTAAGTAAAAGATGGATAGTAATTAATATAGGGGACGGTACTCTGCCTCGACTATTCCAGGATTATAATTCTGACGGCGGTATATCCGGTAAGCCACTGAACGTAAATGACGTTTCGATAACAAATATATATAAAATATCAATTACTTATAATATTTTACTATAATATTTTAGTTATTTTTACACGAGAACAAAATAAGTACAATTTTTTTAAGTATACCGCTACTTTCAATAAAAAAAAAACTATTAATTAATTAAACTAGTATTTAGATCCTTCAAATCATATTAGACGTCATGAATTAAGTGAAATAAAATAACGAAATGTATCAGAAGTCATATTTTATTGTCTCGCTGCATGACTTATTTCGCGACGTGACGTAAACAATAATGTCACGTCGCTAAATAAGTCAGTAAGAAGTAAGTGCGGAATCATTAAAATCACTGTCCAACGCAATACGACACGACACGTTCGTAAATAATATAAAATGAGGACTTCCTCACAGCTAACTGGTATTTATAGAACAAGTAATGTACTCGTAAGTCCCGCTATGTAATTTCCGAGCGACACAATTTACAGTTTGTATTGTATTCAGTTTTAACGACCGCCTCGTATCGCCGTCGCTCGTATGGCTTGTATAGCTCGTATAGCTCCTATAGCTCATATTACTCGTATGGCTCGAACAGCTTACATTCAAAGCTCAACTAAAACAAATAATACACAAAAATGTATTGTTATCTCTACAAGTTCATGATATCAGTAGAATTGAAGCTTTTGATTAAAATTAAATATATACATATACTCGTATGTGGTCCTGAGGTTGCACCTTATCTTCTGACTTCCTACCGGGTCACTAGCGTGTAGCTAAAAGAGGGGAAAAAAATAAAATCAACCCGCAGCGTGCTATGCTGCGTTTAATGAATTAATTGTGAAAAATAAGAATTGATTGTTTTATATATTATATGCATAAATTTATGCATATAATGTATAAAACAATCAATTATATAAAAATACATAAAGTATATAATACTTTGAAAACAATAAATATTTAGATTTTTATATTACGTTATATCTCGCCGACACTCAATTTACAGTTTCCACCAACGTTATATGTAATGTCTTTCCAGGGGAAACCGGAAATAATTAATTCCCGATTATGGGTAAAACCTGAAACCTGCAACCACCGCGCTTATTACACTGATACACTACCCGCCACAGATTGCGTCACTCTTGTTGAGATAGTATACGCTACAGCTACGCTATAGAATACTCTACGTAGTTGACTTGTGTCACACTTGACAACATAATCTTATATGTTGCCCGAGAGAAGATGTGTAATTTATAAAATAGTTGTATGTATAAGTAAAGAGCGACGTCCTGTTCCACCACCCTGAAGCACTGAATGTTACGGCAAATGTAGAAAGAGCTAAAATTAAGGATTTTTAATACTACGATAGATTTCAGAGGATATGTTAGTGACACCATGCTATTGTCTTACAAAAGTATAATTTCTATAGTGTAATTAATAATAAAATATAATAACAGCTGACTTTAACTTTAAGATTATTTAATGTATTAGTATGCAAAGTTAGAATGTATATACTAATTAACATTGGCTTGGCAATGCTACATAATGGTTGATATAATTACAATCGATATTCATATTCAGTATAAAGCTTAAAAAGCTCGTTTGTATCGCGCTATCGCAACCTGAATAAGGAACTTTTCCCACTGATAACATATAAGTGTCGTCAAACCGCAATTAAACGTTAATTTTATTTCGAAACACTGTTATCTCTGTATCTTCATTACAGGCAGCTTTACAAGTACAAGCGTACACATTTAACTGTGTCGCTGTATTTAGGTAATGTTATTTAGATATTATAGCGGGAATGTATGGGAGTTACAGTAAAATATGAGCCATAAAAACCTTTTAAACGTATTGTGTGTTTACTTTAGATAGTATATATAAAACATATTGAAGAACAGTTGAAATAAAACAATTAAAGATTAGCGTTTTTAAATCCTTCTATCGTACCCAAAATAAAACCTAATAAGAGATCAGTACTCCACAAAAATATTAAATAGTAGATAGATTCATACTGAAGCATGGACAAGCGCCGACGGACAGCGCTCGTCTGAAAATCCTTTCTGCTTACATTACCGCCCCTCACTTGTCGCCCGACGGACACTTGCTATATCCGCATTGATCATTCAAATAACATATAACTGTCAATTATATATAATATTCTTATATTTCCCTTAGTAACAGCTACCATACTACGAACACGTACAGAAGTATATATTAGCCATATACAAATTCTACTAAAAATTGTTTTCAAAGTATAAAAACTAGCCATCTTGTGGCGATGGCTTCTAGGATTTTTAATTATCTTCTCCTAAAGATGTATTCCAATTTGAGCCCAATCGGAAGCTTTGAATTAGGTTAAGTTTAACTTGCAAGACTTTATCATGGATTGATTTATCTCATATATCGGTTGGAAAACTTAAACTACCGTGGAGTGAACTGGTTTCTAAGCGGTGTATCTTACAGTATACGAGTAGCTACTACCCGCTACTTTGTTGGCGCGAACTTTATGATTCACTTGTTAGATGTTCACATGACAGCGAAACATACTTATTATTAAAAAAAAACTCACAAACATTATTACTAGGTTAAATGTGTTGTTCACATTTTATATAGTTTAGTTTATTTAGTTTGATACTACGTGATACAGATACAGATTCTTGATATTTGTGTATCAAAATATTAGTGAAAAAAAGTATCCGTTACGGTTAAAGTCACGTCAAACAACTTTATTTGAATCGCTTTTACCGTATATCATGTAGCTTAGCTGGTTTTACATTATGTTTCTTCATGAGATTTTTCAGATCTTGGATTTTCAAATTTTATAAGTGTTCATCAGGCTCAATAACTTTTACGACCTCAAATGCAAGTTTGCCATTTTTTTAGAAGTTGCTTTTCCCATTGACCTACAATCATGAAATTGGTACGGAACCTTCGGTACGCGTGTACTACTACTACGTACTACTAACACTTGACAAGTGATATTTTTTTATATTTTTTGATATTAATTACTTCATCTTTTTTATTATATTTTCTTATAGTTTCATCGAAATATTGTAGTTCTATATCAGGTGTAAGAGACACTTGCTTTTTATATATCAATGGAAAATGCTTATCATGTTCAATATCTAGTTTTTATTCGAACAGTATTTGATAATTTTTATACTTCGGCTGGTGTACTACAGTTCTGCATAAGGTATGCTATGCACAAAACAAAAAAGGTTCATTCTCATCATTCCAGTAGATCCAAAGATGTGCGTGTTCAAACAAACAAACAAACAGACAGACGAAAATTCTAAAAATCATTCAAATTCATATTATTTTTACATTAAAATAATCAATGTACAGACAAAGTTTTTTAAAATTATATTAGTTAGATAATCTGATGGCTAATATATTTTCCTAAATCTATTTAAGAAGATATATTTTTTTAAGGTATTTTATAGAACCTAGATTCCATAATAAAATAAGATTTAGCAAATAAAATCAAGTGACAATTTACACATTTATTATTTAGAGTCGAATAAATACAGACACACTTTATAATTTTTTAAAGAAAGTATGTTTTCAAAAGCAAGCAAGAAATATATTAGATATTTGTTATTAATTTTAACTGGATACCTGCGTGAAATAAATGGTCTTGACCTAATATAGTATACTTGATCTAATATAGTACACATCACTAGAAGGTCCGTACCAACTACTCTATGGTTGGCTCTTTGTATTGAGTACGGATAATAAATATATAAACGTATGATTGAATATTTAAATCAGATTAATTCGTCTATATATTATAAAACCCTCCAGTAAACAGCGTAGAAACGTAAAATTTTGTATGTATGCTAAATATTATAATGATTTTAAAAGTTTTAATCCACACTAAGTATAGAAAAAATACTTAAAGAAAACATATACAAGTTTTCACGCAGCGGGATTTGTACCCACGCTTCATGGACACCGTCCAAGGGTCCTTTGGGTATCCGTCCTTTGGGTATCTGTCCTTTGGGTATCTGTCCTTTCGTAGATGCTAACAACGTAAGCAATAAGTTCATATAACAATTTCGACGCAGCAAGAATACGGGATATTACGTTTAAACTTTAGTTCACTCAAACGAAGTTGCGAACTGGAGTTTGTTTAAAATTTTATATTATTATAATGAAAAATGCTCGCATGCTCGTACATGAAACTTTGACAGTATAATAAAGCAATCTCGTCGACTCTACTCGACAGTGCGCTACTGTACGCTGCGGAACTACCGCTGTCGTTTTATGTTTATTGTTATAAGCGATTTATTACTGAAACTAATAAATTTTCAGATATATAGCTTATATTTAGTTATAATTTATTGCAAATATTAAAATATTAAAATTGTATATAGCGTGAAGCTAAATATATATATATATATATATATATATATATATATATATATATATATATATATATATATAGATATATATATATATATATATATATATATATATATATATATATATATATATTATATATATATAAACATACGGATATTCAATATTGTAATGACTGAGTATATTGCATTAATACTGTCCCTGGAGATAAAGGGGTAGGGATGTAGGGATCAATATAAATTCCATGTCATATCGTACGTAATTTTCCGCCATTGTATGAATATTTAGTTTATTGAACCAGAGAAAATAAAAATTTAAAAAACATAATATAACCATAGAACCTGTGACCGTCATGACCCTGACTGTACAACGTTCTGAGGTCACTTCCACATTTGACAATGGTGTCAAATTTAATTAATTAATAATAATCTAGGTTAATGATTTTTCTTTTCATATAAAATCGCAAGCTTATTACTATAAAATAATGGAAAATTTATATACTATACTCTTAAAGTTCATATTTTACAGCTTTTAAATTTCATAAAATGGTGTTCCTTGAAGAGAATATCGCTATTACATTACACTCTCTGTCTCCCTCACTCTACTATTCTATTTGCATATATTAACATCTTCTTACTTTCGCGTTGCCGAAGCGGAAAAAATACAATAATTTAGATATAATTCACACGTGTGATGAAATATAATGTACTGAGCACAAAATTAAAACAGTGCTATTTTACGTCAACATAACGTACCCGGCAACAATAGCGCGGCGACCAAGCTTAAATCGCGCGCCGAGCTTAATTCAGTTTAAGTAGTGTCATAAAAAACTTTTAAAGGTTTAGGTGTACAATCAATTTACATACATATAATAGTGAATATTTATTATTGAAGATGAAGAGAGAGAGAGAGAGAGAGAGTGCACAGTGTTGAAAGTCGCTACTCAACACTGCGGCAGACGTAGGAAGAAAGTGAAGGACGGGTCTTGACTTTAGGTCCTCTATGTCACTAAAAAAATATTAAATTGGGCATAAGTATTATTTTTGGTTCAGTACAATAAAAACATAGTTTGTACCAGAATCGAATATTGGGTCAGTAGCGATTTCGACAAGCTCAAATAGTTGATAAACAATATTGATGAAAAATATCGGCAACATGAATAATTGACGTTATTACCGTAATATTGAGATATGCCAGATTGACTAACATCGATGTAATGCTACCTGAAGTTGAGACACGCTAAAGAATACACACTGTATCAAATTAGCGTGTAAAACTGAACACATAATGAAGGTCTAGGTACAACTCTATTTTATGCAGGATAAAGCATAGCAAAACCATATTTAACTCACCAAAGTCAAATATTTTATATTATGATTGTCTGGTATGAAACTTTGCTCCAAATGGCAATAGTTTGCAAATATAAGAGTAACGTATTATGTATATACGAGTATATACGACGACTCGTACATTTTACAGCATGCAATGATCGCAGGAGGTGTCGTTACGATATCGGGTCCCAGCTATGACTATTTATTATTACTGTCTCTCTGATCTGACCTCATACCATATCCATTGGGAAATGGAAATGAGATTCATAACATTTGTATTTGTGTATTTATGTGACAATAGCTTATTGTATTGTAACAAGAGTCAGTATTGTGAATTTGTCGCTTATATTAAGGAGTCGGAGAGAAACTACTGTTAAAAAATTCCGTTTTGCTTTTTAATAAAAAATAATGGTAATGTTCTACTCATTTAATAAAACATGCATATTTTGACAGGGTCAATTTCTTTTCAGATCAGTAAACCTAGTTTTGAGTTAATTTTTCCACTTTTCACACAATTTTCGAGACAGAATTTGTCTTTTTACCAGGAAATATAAATAGTTCATTCTCTCAAATGGGATCGAACCCGTACTTGTCGTATTAATGTGCAACAGTGCTCTCAACTTTGATAATAACTTACAAAATTTTGTAATATAATTTAACCTCTGCGATTTTTTTTATTCTATAGTAACATTCTCTATATTTACCTCTTTTATCGTCTCAATTTCATCTAACAAAAATGTAGGAAATGGAAATATTTTACTTATAAATATTTATCGTAGTTGATATAAATCCACAAGAATATCTGATGTGTCATATCATGATCATATATAGACCCAAATATTAAGACTATATAGAAACTTATGATCAATTAAAAAACATATTTTTTTTAAATATATATTTTTACAATCTTGCCTTTACTTGCAATAGAAACTTAAGTCTGCCATCTTAACATTATTAACTTGATTAACTATTAAAAATAATATTTATTCACTATTCCATTTGCATATTGCTTCCCGGACTGCATTTGCAAAGAAGCTAAAGCGTCATAACGTAGCGCTACAAAACATTGTAAATTTAAGTTTTAAAACTATATCATATATATATATATATATATATATATATATATATATATATATATATATATATATATATATATATATATATATATATATATATATATATATATATATATATATATATATATATATATATATAAATATATAAAAAAAACCGACGGATTAAAACACTCTGGCGGCATTTTATCTATTTTTCCTTCACTCACACCTTCTTTTTTATATTCGAGGAAATATTTCATATAAGTTATCCTCCTAAGTTGTACGACGATTTATCCCACCGAGTGCTTTAGAAATTCCCATTTACAATACAGAGCTTTTACATATTTACGTCCACCTCTACGTGTACGCTTTCAAAACATTTGTAAAAATGTAAGAATGTGTAAATGTGAATGAATGTCTCTGACATTATATATGGATATTTTAACACTGTAAGTGACTCGGAATTCTAACATGTATAAATTACAATAAATTCAAACTATACATAAAGGGAAGTACCGAGAATATTATCTCAATAATCATAACGTATTTGGTTACCAATTTTACTTACACGAGTAATTTCAAAAGCTATGGACTATATGATGTTATTTGGCCGAGTATTATCTCTTAATACAATCTGTTTGTGCCCAAAGCAAGAGATGAAAGTGCCAAAAATAGGTCCGATATAATTTGCCGCACGCGTCCGCTCCGAGCACCTTTATGTTTATTACGAGTATAATACCCGTATATAAGTTATTAACTTGTATTTGCTAGCGACAGGTTTTCAGACGCTACACGCGTAAACAAAAGATTGCTTATTTTTCGATTAGTCTTAAGGGAAGCTAACTTTTATGAGCTACGTGTACAACCGTTACGTAATGTCGGTCGTAAAATAACACTTCTCACACTTTCAGAATCCAATAATCACTAAATGTTTGTTTTAGCTCTGGTATCTGCCACATGTGGCATAGTCATGATGACAGAGAACAGTTAGTATTAGATTCTCTTTGTCAAGGTTTGGTCCTCTCTCCTCCTGAGCCGCGTGATATCCTCCAATGATGGTTTTATGCCTCGCGACCGCTCGCTCGCAATGAATAGAGAGTAGATGCCGTCCATAGCACTGTACGGTATCGCCGAATTGCTCTCACTGCTATGAGATGCTACCCCGTCACAAGGAATAATCCAACGTGTTTGATGCGTTGCCGCTGCGGACACCAGACAGTTGTTAAAATATGGAGCAAAATAGCGTCAACTACCTCACAGTACAAGCCTACGCGCTCTTGCATCTGACATCTCTTTATATGAAAAAGTCGTTTCACAAAAAATCTTTTATAATCTCAAATAAAAATGTTTAAGCTTTCATTAAATATTAATGAATAGAAATAAAGAACACTTAATTTACTGCTAATTGTGGTCTACTAACTAAATGTGAAGAGGAATATATATATATATATATATATATATATATATATATATATATATATATATATATATATATATATATATATATATATTATATATATATATATATATTTATATATATATACATAATAATATAAATTCTTTATTATTTGGACGATATGAAAAATTTATGTGAATTATATTTTATATTTGTTTTTGATTTTTTATTTGTATTGAATTTTAGTAACTCATAGAGAATTATAACTAATCTGTATTATATGAAATGGCTATTTTCGACCGTTTTTCACTTTGTGTTTTGAGACCTATTTGAGTGTTTCTGTTTTTCAGGACATTCGTACTTACTTAAATTAAATAATGCCTTCATTGACATTAATTAATTTATGAAAACTTATTACACTTGTCAGAAAATTGTAGAGAAATTTAAAATGTATGCTCTTAAAATGTGTTGGAAATTTTCTTGTGAAATTCGAGTAAACTTAGTTTTGTTCATTTTAACTACTCGTGGTTTTGTAAAGCATTTTAAACGTTTTTAGTGCGCGTCCAACATGCAAATTAACTGAAAATAAAAATGACAGTGGAAGCGGATAAAAGCGGATAGAGAAGAGAGCCGAGGAAAATGAATTTAATATTAGATATTTAGAGACCATCGTGTTGTAGTGCTGGAGCTTACGACTGTGAGCGCAAGGGTTGCGGTTCAATTTACACTCAATCGAATCCAGCTATACTAATAATATAAAACTGAAGTTTTTCTTTTTAGTGAGTTTGTTTGCTTGTTTGTTTGTTTGAACACGCTAATCACATGAACTACTGGTTCGAATTGAATTTTTTTTTGTTGAATATTCCATTTATAGAGGAAGGATATAGGCTATGGGCGAAGCCGCGGGCGGCCGCTAGATATTTTTATAATGATGGAATTCGTCGAGGATCGAAATTCTTGGCACAAGGTTATTAACAGAGTAAACACTTTGTATGCCGAATAAAATGTGAAACTCAAGGAAAGACTATCAGACAGTAGCAAGTTTCACAATGTATGACATGTACAGTGTGTATGGTGTCCTCACACCCCGCTACGAGAATTATTATTCGATTAAAAGGAATTCTTAATGACCATATTTAAAACATATTCTCTGGAAATATTAAAATATTTTCTTTATATAATAAGGTTCTTTGTGCAGCTTTTATATCGCAGGCGTAAGCTCGCTGTAATAATTAAAACATTTTATTTTAAAATAATATCTGACGAGTGTAATATTTCAATGGCATAAATTAAGTATAATTTTTTAACTATAATTTTTTGGTTCTATAGAACATATTTTGGCTGTAAGACAAAATGTATGGCAAATATAAACATTCTACGAAGTAGGATTTGAAGCCACTTTCTCATTAAACAAGGTTGACTCAACTTCACTACAACTAAGCCATTGATATATTTAACATTTGTTGTAAAGCAGCTTAGATACCAGTATTCCTTATCTCTCTCTCGCAATATCCTATAAAATGTGTACCGCTGAGTGACGTTTAAACGTCGCTATTTGTCACATCTACTCGTACTCGTAGACGAGACGGTAACAACCGTGCCGACTGCGGGGGTGGAAAAATGACATACATACACATATATATATATATATATATATATATATACGGATATATAAGGTAAAGTAGTAAGTGTGTATATATATATATAATGTAATATACATACATACATACATACATATATATATATATATATATACACACACTTTATAAATTACGTATGTATGTATGTAATATACATACATACATACATACATACTAGGGTAGCCAGAGAGAACGGACCGCTACATGCTACGGTCCCCGCATGCTTATTTCGCCTCGTAGAAGCTTTATGTTTAAAATTCTCTAAATAAGCAAAGTGTTTTATATAACTCAATTTATTGCCAACGTCATGTTATTACTTTGTTAATGGTCTCGCTCATATTTAATAAAATGTATAAAGGTTATATACAATTTTCTTTCATTTTTCAAGACTCCGCCCTCCTATTTAAGTTCAAATTCAACATATACAAATGCAATGCAATTGAACAATACAGAGTGGCGGAACTTAACGCCGTACTTAGTTTTTAGCCAAAGTGGAAACGAAAATAATTTAAATATAATCATCATCTTTAATCATTCCTCCGAGTAGAGATTGATCAGAGACCGCAAGGTCACAGTCGTCCTGCGGCGACACAAGGACCTCAAAATATGTTCAAATACAAATGATGTACAGATCTCTTCTGAGATACTACAAGTGAGACAACTTAAAAAACGCTGTTACCATGGAACTACAGTAAGTAACACTGACATATTGTACTTTAAACACATTTGACAGTGGCATTGCATTTGATTATCAATAAACTGCAATGGATTAATGAAGTAGTATATTTTGTGTCCATAGCTTTTAGCGTGTAAAAGCTTCGCGCCTCAGCTTAATAACAGTTAATTCGATAGTATAGTATTCGATAGTATAGATGGAAGTAATTCCAAGAGATGTAAGCTTTACGAATTTCATATTTTTTTTATTATACGTAAGCTTATGTCTATAGTGGCATAGCTTTCGATTGTAAAAGCAATGACTTTGGATTTGATACTGGGAATATTGTATTATATCTTGATATACGACAAACTAGTCAGCTAAGTTCCGCCACTCATCATGCTATTTCTCAAATTCCAACAGGAAGAACAAACAACTAGAGTATGTATTAATTATGGTTTTTATTATTTTAATTATTAAACTATTTTAATACATTATTTTTGCTTTACCAATATTTATTAATGTCCAAATATTAGGCCAGAACTTTGTAAAAATAAGTCTAATTATTTAACTTCCAACAGATATCAAAACGTGTCACGATAATATTTGTATCGGCCGGATGTGCTCCGCTCCAGAAGGAAGCGTAACAGCCTTCATAAAGCAAATGGCTCCTTGCGGTCATAAAATGGTAAACGAAAGGTAATTGCGTGCATCCTGGCTGTAATAAAGTAAATCTTAGATTTTAAGTCTCGTCGCGTGGCGCAAAAAAAGAAAAAACTAAAGGGATCTTAAAACATATTGAATATTTAAAAAAAAAAATCTGAAAATTATTAATAAAAAAATAAGTAATGCAAATTTTAGGGTAAAATTTTTATTATTGTTATATTACGACGTAGGAAAATGATCATAATTTTAAATACGTAACGCCAATAAAAATGCAAATGAACGACAAATCATATCAACAGGATGACATCCACCAACTTGTGAAACAAAATAGTAAAATATACGTTCCTCTTGAAACTTTCAAAATTATCTAGCGACAGATGCCACTCGGCGACGACGCGGCGAGCTTCAGCTACTAGAGCTAGAGGTAATTGTTGTGCTGTCTCCTATCTTTATCCTTTATTAGACAGTGACAAAAGAAAATGATGTTAAAATACTGAAAAAAGTCCCAACATTATTATCGATACCATTCGAGCGGAAACAAGACAATGGCGACTAAAGCTATTTGGCTTCGATACCGAAGAATCGCGCAAAGAATCAAAAATGGTTCAATAGAATTAATATTGTAGGTAAATCAGAAAGCCAGCAAAGCATATTAAATCAATGAAATATGACTTGTGGAAATACTATTCCGCTACATTTTTGGCCTCCAGAAGCATTGTTATCAATATTATTCTTATATTTCAGAGATGACTTATAGCCGTCATCTATATATTAATACGTGAAGCAAAATAATAATAATAATTTCAATAATAATGCATTTAAAGTACATTAAATCAGTAAATAAAACATTACACACACTCCTATATGCTTAACAATATAACTTTTTTATATAGTGACATACACGTTGCTATGGCAACGAATATTTCGCACGTCAACGGGTCCTCTAGTATATATAAATTAGCCAGTTTCATTCTTATGGTATATACTCGGGTACAATATCATCGGTATCATTAATAGTGAATAGCAAAATATGTTTATATATAACATTTACGCATGGCGGTCGTTGTGGGGTGGTGTCGGGACGGACGGGACAGCGTCTGACTGAACACGAAATGGTCGTGACTCCGGCCCACCCGAGGGACTGGATTATATAGAATGATCCGGAAAGTGGAGAACAGAGAGTTTTATAATACAATTGTATATATTTTCCTCATTTTCGTAATAAACAAGTATTTAAGAACACTTGATGTACACAACAATATTGTCGTAGACGATTGTAGGCAATGAATTGTAAGAAATCACGTTATGGGCTCGGCCTTCTTCCTTTGTAATCTGAAAACCAATTTCAAGTTTTCCAATAGCCATAATTCTAAGAAATGAGTTCGTGCGTGAACATTCTCTGCTGTATTTATGGTTTCAACTCAATAAAGGACTTTTAGCTGTTTAGGATCAACACAGAATGATTTATGTAAGAACTACGTAAAAAAAAGCACTAGAATCGAATAATATTATACTTTTTTCGTACTCAATACTTACACGTACTTACTTTCAAATACGACAGACTCCAATAGTTGGTATGAATTTTGTTTGGGATACTCTATATGACAATATTATTTTAATAACCTATTACCCTTACATTTTAGGTGTAAGTAAAGAAAAGTAGCATTATTGGATCCAGTATTTCTAAATAAGCAAAAACCAAACACGAAGTAATTTAACAATTCTAAGTTAAATAATCTTTTCGTTCCCACAATTTCCTTATATATTTATGTTTAGGTATGGTTTTTTTTCATTAATATTTAACAGACGACTGCTTCAATGAGTCACATTCTCGTACATACTTAATATATTCGTATTTTTGTCAGTCATTTACAAATATTCCTTACAACATTGTATTATCAAAACAAAGACAGGTCGACTCGCTACTAACGTCGCTATTGTGAGCCCGTTGTGATAAATGACGCGTCAAACCGATTCGTCTTCATCGGCTTGTGTCGACAGAGACGTGTGTAGAGTCAATCTTGTAAAGGATTTTGTTTTGTAAGCGCAGTTCTAAGTAACAAATTAAAACATGTGAATAAATATAATTGATATTCTTGAATTCCCTCTCTAAGTCCTCATTATTGCTTTTATTGTATTGATGTCCAAATCAGACAGGAATAGACGATCCAAAAACACGGGTCTTGTAAATATCCTCAATGTACACTACTTGCATGTATATCCACATCCAACTCGGGAAACAACACGGTATCGCTACACTCGTATGGAGTCACTACTAGTAGACTCGTATTAACATAACTCTGCCCTGTCCCCGGTTCATGGAGTTCATATTGTCTTACTAAATCACTGGACACTAACAAATTACTCCCAAATTGATGTCCACAACAATGGTAACGCTCAATGGCTGACGTCACTCGCACTTCAAGAACAAGCTCTCGTGACTCGACAGGGTCAATGTCCACTTAGATTCTATCAATTTGCTAGTCTTTTGTCCGTAACTATTGTGCATTTTATTTGAAATAATTAAATATATATGATTTTAATTAATTTACAAGTTGGCAACAAAAGTGTAAATGTATTGTTTTATGTTTCTATTACATTCCATATACAGTACGATAGACAAAGAGAAGAAGATGTCAGGAAATCCGCTCTTCACTTTCCACCTGAATCCGAGACATTGCGTGCTGGGTGCAAGCACTTTTCCACTCAATATGCAGTAGCTCAAAGTCTCTAATTGAATTCGAGAAAAGCGCCGAGCTTTGTGTACCCAAATTGAAGAATTGATGGTGATACATTCCCCTGTATGGGCATCGAACCCACACTACTGCTCAAACTGCTCTACGATGACATTTACTGTAATTATTATATTATTTAAGCTATTTTCATTAAACATTTGTTACATTATAAATAAGTATTTATCAAAATGAACGTAAAATTTAGAAGTCTTTGCAGTTGTATTTTTAGGGTCCTATAATAAGCTTTCCATAATTTCAGTAAATAACATTATTACTTCCATTAACTTTCCGCGACCGACAGATCAGGCAGATTTAGATGACTTTTTAAAAACTTTCTCTACAATAATATACAAATTCAATATACTCTCAACCGTAGTTGTCATATTACAGTAACTAAGGCGTCACGCTCTACTTTTTATGTATATAAGATTATAATCAAATATATTATTGCACATAGATCTGTGTATTACGTTCATCGTAGGAAATGCAAACGGGTTTGAGACTGACATAGTCAAGCTATACCGTAAAAAGAATAAATGTAAACCGATTATTAGTTTGTTTGTTAAACATGTTCACTAAATGACTAACACCTCTATTTAATCTCTTATTTATATAGTTACAGCATATAGCGATTGTTAAGTATCCTATTTATGGAAATTTGGAAAAAATACTTCGAGTGTTTCGTCGTTCATTACTCCAAGCAATACTAAAGACTAAGGAATACGGAATGACGGAATAAACAAACCCATTCACCAATAATGGCCGCAAGCAAGAGACGACGAAATGCTCGCTTTGTAAGAAATCTAAACAATTATGAAATTCAATTATGTTTTAATGAGTCATCGCTGTAAGAATCGGCTGCTGTAGCCGTTGTGAAGGTGCTGGAGAATAGTAATTACTGCTTAAATGTCCTTAAAGAGGCACCAGCACCGACCGGCTGGTGTCGGTACTGTGAGTACTCTTGACTATTGGTAAGACTTTCAAATCTTGTACAAGAAAGATACGTTCTTAGTGACGAAAAGTCGAGAACAAATTTTAATATAACAGATAGATGTATATAATTAAATATACATAATTGTAAGGGTTCGGTTCGAGGCAGCCATTATCTCAAAGAAAAGATACGTAACTCTCACATAATCCGAGGAAATCCCCAGAGAAGCGTACTGGTCACGGAAATAATTAAACCAAAGGTGTGATCCTGAACTAACACATTTTGGGAAAACACATAGAGTCATACCTAATATGTTTGAACGACTAATGTACGGGATATAGATTACAATATAAAGTAACAAGTTAGTTCTGTGCTTCTTTGTTATAATTTACGCAGACACGATACCGAAAATATAAGATTGATGTTGGAATTTTTCCTTAAAAATATAAATATTGGTAAAACATATCTGTTATTATAAATAATAAAAGCTTATTTCATAATTGACTGTCCACGCAATGTTTGTGAAATATTTTCAGTCCTCTGCTCTGGTCTAACTTTGTTTGAGTAGTGTTCCGTCACTTACTTACTTAGCAAGCATTGCTTCCAATTCGGACAAAATCCTGTTAAATGGAGTATTAAGACTAGTTTTCTTTTTTATTGAGTAAAAGAGATCATTTTTAACATTTCTTCTCGACTAATCCATCTTTTTATTTGCAATTAGAATTCCATCAAGCTACACGCCCAACTTTACCGGATTTACGGTAAGCTCGGACTAGCGCTTGCATTGGTAGCAGCTAAGCCTCTACACATAAGCTCTGTGTAAAGTTAATTTAACTTTCCCTACAATGTTCACGAGCGGTTATAGCTGCTGAGTGCTTAGTGAGGAGGCTCACTATATTACGTTGGATTTATGATTGAGTTTTGCACGTGTAATAATAATGAAGTAATTAACTGTATTTTTGTTTCTTTCTTCATATAGAAAAAGGAACCTTACATCTCTAACCTCGCGGTGAACGTTTGTATGAGACCTAAAATTGCTTGATGGTTATTTAATTTATTATAACAATGTAAGCTTTGTTATTCTTGTG
Organism: Dione juno; assembly: GCA_037127375.1. NCBI lineage: Eukaryota > Metazoa > Arthropoda > Insecta > Lepidoptera > Nymphalidae > Dione > Dione juno. The sequence goes on from JAXRJS010000054.1 coordinate 87,955, forward strand.
ACACATTTTAGTAAATTTCTAAATATTAATAAAATCTGCAAAACCGTTTGTATTTTAAATGTCATGATGATTTATTTATTATTTCTCAATATGTTGGCTGTAGGTAAATAATCTATAGGAAAACTTTCATTTCTGAACATTTACATTTAATAATAGATATTTCAAATGTTTACACAAAATAGACAGACGTGTCGCAACCCAACTAGTCTACAAACTAGCAGGCATAGCCAATAAAATATGTGTTGTAGTAGTAGACACCGAACCGAACAGATGTTTCACTTATATATCGGAACTCAACTTTCATAGCGAGAGCAGTGGAAAATATATGATATACTCTTCAGATGTCTCAAGTTTACAAATTTAATTATTTTAGTATACATATTTCGCTTTAGTTCTAAATGTGTCCGCGCGGGTGTAGTGCGTCGCGCGGTGTGAGACGCGCGTCTACGAGAGTCTGTAGTACACAGGAGTAGTAGACAAGAGAGGGAACTCTCTTTGGGCCGCTCGTGACGTTTTTTTAAACTCGTGTGAGTTTCTAGCGTCCGCTTAATTAATTCTTTAAAAGTAAATTTTGTAATCACAGTATACTCGTATACTGGTTCGTTCTCCTTACTTCTAACTTGCGTCTAGTTTTACACTATGTTACATTTTAAAAAATCTTTTAAATCTTTTTTTATTATGCCTAGACTATAGACATGTGTATTGATATTTACAATGCATGTGTATTAAATTTCATATTTAATTATTATTTATAAAACTGTTAATAAAATCTGGATGGATTTACAGGAAAAAGCAAAAATAATAATAACTTTAAAAGTATAATTACTAAATGAAACTATACTTGTAGGCTGTAGGCTGCAAGTGTACTCAATGACAGTTTAGTAGATTGACAGAGGCACCGGCAGGTGACAGCTCTCTAATAGAGTCATTTCCGATGTGGGTTACTCCAGTACAAGTGACACCGTCACTATACACTACAATTAATTGTGAAATTATAAAAAGCTACTTATATATGGTTAAATTAAAATAATGTGAAAAGGTTAATTAAAAAATAATATTATCGCCGTTTTGTCTGTTGGTCGCCATCAATGCCACACCATACCACAATTTCACTGCTCATCACTTTAAGTTCATATCTCACGCGCTCACGCTCACGCGAGGGTTGTATTCCCACTGAGGAAGAATGAACTTATTATTATCTAGCCTCTCTCACTACTATATTTTATCTGGCAAATCCCACGCTGCCGGTTTTCTGGGATAAAAAGCTTCTTGTTGAAGCTTCTAGCCTAAATGGTGATCCTTTACTTCCTTTATTTTCCAGTGAAAGTTCCATAAAAATTGGTTGAGCTGTTTCGAAGGTTAGCGAGAAAAAAAACGGAAAAACAGACAGACAGACAGACAAACCATAATTTCAAAAATGTTTAATTATGCTTTGGTAAAGTGTAAGTAGCTTTATTGTACATATAAAAACTAGAAACAATCAAATGCGAGTAGTACTCACGAACCGAGTGTTCCCCACCAATTTCATGATTGTTGGTACAATTCTTAATGATCCTTTAAGCTTTCCATTTTGTTCTTTTGAGGTACAATATCTTAAAAATTGTGTTTTATACATTTTTAAAAGTTATTATCAATTCCACGTTTTATCAAGCTTTTGCTTCAATCACATTATTATCATCTTCTTCACTATATCTAGAAGTAAGACTGTATAGCTATAATAAAGTTTCCACGATGTTATTCTCGCTCTTATGAGCGAGGGTATTAACGGTAATGGCGGTGATAAAATAATAAATTATTATATATATATATATATATATATATATATATATATATATATATACACACAAGGTGTGTTCAAAAGTATCGAGAACTTTGTGTATTTTCAAAAATTATTTATTTATTCGTGACTATCTATTTTGTCCCCTTCAAAGTAATCCTCCTGGTCCTCCTCCTTTCAGTTTCAGGAACAAGAAAAAGTCACAGGGCGCCAGCTCTGGGGAATGCAGTGGCTGCAGTATCATTAGTGTATTGTTTTTGGCTAAGAAGTAGCGTACAAACAGCGATGTGTGAGTCAATTTTGCTGCGACCCGTCTCATGACCAAATTATCGATGAAAATCGAATGGCACGAGTGAATCAAAATGCCTAGATCCTCGACAATTTAATTGACGATTCAAAAGTGCCTGTAGTAAAGTAGGTAAGTAGTAAATAGCTTATTTGAATAAAGAATATTTTGATTTTTGATTTTAATTTCTCTAACGGTGGTTGGCCAATATTATTTTCTTCACTTCATTAATTTTTCATTTGTTGTTGAAGTGCTCAGGCGTCCGGCACGCTCCTCGTCGTTCACATCTTCTCGGCCTACTGAAAACATTTTGTACCACAGATAAGCTTAGCGTTAAACGTAGCTTCTCCGTATGCCACAGTCAACATTTGGAATGCATCCACGCACTTAATTTCGTTTTCCCTACAAAATTTGATAAAGGTTCTTTGTTCCATTTTTTTGAATAGGTAAAAATCGAAGACGAACCAAAAAACGTGCAAGCAAAGACATACGTACAACATAACACCACAAAAAAACGCAACATAACACCACAAAAAAATCGAATTTCGAATATACGTAAATTAATAATCGCGATACTTTTTGAACATACCTCGTGTATATATATATATATATATATATATATATATATATATATATATATATATATATATATATATATATATATATATATATATATATATATATATATATATATATATATATATATATATAAGCGTCTTACATGAATAATTAAATTGACATGACTAGTCCTTAAAGCAGGAGCAGAAGTTCTCCCCTGCCCCGCCAGCAGTTGCCGCGTTGTATCTTCCAGAGCAATGATGGAAATGAACATAATTTTATTATAAAAGAAAATAAATTGCTAAAATGAAACCCCAAGAAATTACCAATGATTTAATTGTATGGTAAAATTTAGATGACATAATAAATTTACTTCGTTTAAATTTTCAAATGAAAATTAATTAAATTAGAGCAAGCTCAGAGCTTTATTTATTTATTATATACAAATTAATTTAATAGATTATAAAATGAATTTGTGTCGAGGACAACAGACGACCCGTGTGTCCTAGAATACTTATTCAAACAATTTATTACGATATACGTTTTATTTCTACGAATATTTCGTTAAAATTTTTATTTTATATTGTTGACATCTTGGATTTAAATGAAACTTAGTGAGATTCGAACCCATGCCTCTTAAGTGTCATGTCACCGTTAAACATCGTGTTGACAAGATATCACTCTACTCTCTCTCTCATAGCAAAATGTCAATTTATTAAAACGACCTGACCTGACTATAGAATGTGTTGCGTAAAATTTCTAAATCTCATTTTAAATTATTTGTATAACATTCAGATTAATACTATAGATACGACTAAGTCTATTGTATTTTATATAAAGGACCGCGAATAAAATGTAATATTCATATCTTATAGCGGTATATGAAGAAGTAAGTGCGGTATATGAAAACTGGATAAAAGCTCATTTCATATGTTTTCGTACAACGTTTGTATGTTAAAATTAAAATGAATGAAATAAAGAAATGTATTATATATAATATAATATATTATTATATTAATAATAATAAATATTTTATATTTTATAATTTCACTAATATTTTATAATTGATTTATTAAATATTACAGAAAATAATAGTAGTAGGTTGTGTTTATGTTGTATACATTTTTGTATTTATTTCCTAAAAGCAAAGTATGTAAATGCATATCAACACCAAAATCTGAACTTTTTACTAAAACTTCCCAACAAGCTCGCAAAGTTAGCGTTGACTGATCGATCTCCGCACCCGGCCCGACGGACGGGACCGTCTATTTGCGTAACAATACGATACGATGCTACCAACATATTGCTTCTCGGAGCCAAAAGCCAAAACAAAGTTACAGTCTCATTAGTTGTTTAATGCTTATTGAAACCCCGAAAGCTTTCAAATACTGTACAATACATAGACTCATATTATGTATATGTGTTGTGTAGAGACGAAGAATACTGTTATCGAAATAACGTTTTGAATGTAAGTATAGCATAGCAACATAGCTATGCAAAGTTGAATAAATGTAGATGTATATATTATGGATAACAGAAAATTAATACAATATAGGTTTCTAGACACAGTTTACTGTAAAACTCATAATTAAATACATGCACTATAAGTTCTAACTCTTTCACAAAATTCATATTTTCAGGTCAATGGAAAGAAACCTATAGGTTTAAATTTCGTGCCGAATTTCGTACAAATAAAAAAAAAATCTGTGCTCCAAGGGTCCCAGACATATGTGCGAGATCCCCGCTAGAGATAAAGCGTGAAGATATGTATGTATGTGTATAAGACCAGCCCAGACCAGCTCGGTAACACAAAATGTAGGTCATGTAACGTGTGAACATGTGAAGAGGACGTATTGATAAGCTATTAATATAATATAATATATGACGGGAATAAATAATATTTACTTTAATTTATTTATATTATAATAAATCTCGGTCTGTTACCGTTTAATTAGTTTCTTGATTAAGAACTCCAAGATGTTGTCGACGAAAATGAGTATCACTGAGGGAGGTCTTTGCGGAGTGCGGAGTGCGGAGTGCGGAGGAGGGATCAGTAATTTCGAATCTACTTATCAACATTTAATATAAGCTTAAATTTAATTTCTTGAAGTTTTTATTGAAATTAAGCTATATTTTCAATTTGTTCATGGCATCATTGTGACCCGATTGTATCAAGAATACTATTCCGCCATACATTACATTATACCTCTTTATAGTGTATGCGGAAAGTGGGTATAGTGGTACATCATTATATGATCTCTGCTTACAATGTTAATTGTAAAAAAATTAAAATATATTACTTTCATAATGTATGAAACAATTTGTAAAAATGTGAATAATATTTATAGATGCTTCAGATTAATCGCTATTTTCCTCATCAATCTTATTTTATTTTAAACAGACGCGCTTTTTAAACTTTCGATAGAAACGTGACTTTCATCAAGAAAATTGAGCATGTTAAAGTCTTAAATACTTAATAAATTCAAAAGCTCAGCAAGTTTGTAACGACTTCTGCAAACAACGGGCTCGTTTCTAATTCTGATTTCGAACTACATTATAAAATATAATTTATCGCGTTAGTTACAGCCGCGTACTGCTCACTGCGTATATCCATACGAGTATGTTGCGTTCAAGTCATACTCGTACATACGTCCTGTCCTGTTCGATGTTTTAAATATATATTCCCAGGATAGTTTTTTCTTACATCTGTATCGTAGATTTTGCCAGTATTTGCAATAAAAACGGATAAAAATAAGTTTTTTTACGATATTCTCAGCTGGACTCTATAATATACATACTCGTTATTTACGTTGGACGGGAATCAAACGTCTGAAGCGTCAGACCTTCGCGATCTGATTTATTAACAACTGGAGCAACAGGCAGAGGCTGGAAACGAGAATAATATGGTCATTAATCAGAATTAAAAAATAGTATTATTTCGTAATAGTTACCTGCAAGTGATTAAGTCATTACATGATTGCGTCATCACAAGTACACTTGACAGTTTTCCAGTGGATTCTATGATACAACACATAATATATGAAACACGCAAAGAACGTCGAGAGTGAAATCAGTATCTCTCTGCTATAGACCATCTTGTAGGCTCTCTGCTCTCCGCTCACTCTACAAGATGAAACAAAAATAATAATTTATCTACCATATTTCAATTCACATAGTTGTACTATAAATGACAGCATTGATTAAGAGTGCTCATTGAACACGGCGCCTTGTACACGTTAAAGTTGTCTTTAGTAGTTGTCGTTCTCTTGGAATGTCTGTCCAATCACGTACCATTCGTAGCTTAAAAGCTTCGATTAATTTCAACCGAAACTTTGACGTCCTTTGAAAGTAAAGGAGAATTAGTAGGTATTTTGTTACTAAGTAATAATTAGTAATATGGATCTAAATATTGTTTGACTATTAGAATACTTCTCTCGATATTAAACTATACTTAACACCTTTTTCTATTTGTATTTTGTCTAGCTTCACGCTGTTTCACTTAGATAGCAGGATACAGACTATAGGACAGAGGGATACTAGAGGTCATGACAACAATTCATTCCCGCGAGAGGGCATCGACCTCACTACCTTCGCGTTAGCAGTATAACGCTGTCAAACTACGCAAGTGATATTATACCTAATTATTACATACATTAAATTCAATGTTTTACACTGGCTAGGAAATTCAATATAATTTTTATTGTTATATATAAATAGTGCTGTAGTAAGTTCCGTACCTTAAAATTAAAATATATGATCACTTTACCCTTCACACTCTTATATGATCACTTTGATGTCCGTCTGTCTGTCTATCTATCCGTCACGACTGTTTAATACAAATAAAGGAAAAGTCTGAAATTTGTAAATTATATTTTTTTATATTTTAACATCATGAAATTGAGAAGGAAACCTCGGTACGTGAGTCCGACCGAATTTTTAATTTGGGTGTCTCACATATTTATTGAGAAAAGCGTGAACTCAAAATTTATTCTTGTTGTTTAAACGTATAACTATTGTGAGTAGATATCAACTATGTACGTACACGTATGTGACAATATATACTATGACGTCATCATGTTGCAGGTGCATTAGTCACGGAAATGCAGCAATGCATAAACGTTTGCTGAAAACTTGTAACGGATATATTTTTCCCTGTACAAAATAAATGTTTGTGAATGAATCTGAATCTGTGACAGTATAGCTGTACAGTAGGCGCGTTTAACTAGCACTATGATGTATCATAATATCATTCTGAAGCGTTCCACCATTCAGGTCCTGGCTCCATCATCAGACCAGCTCGATGATACAATATGAATATATTATCACTTAAGCTACATATAACTGCCCAATACGGTTAGTTGAAACAATTTCTTTTCTGAACTTGCGAATCAATATGAAATGATGTTAAGTACATTTTAAAATAACTTAATATGACTTAATACAAATATAGGTCATGTAAATAACAACTATAGTGTATTATTACCAGCGTGACATGACACCAAACTAAATATTCAAGGCACACAATCGAGTCAGTGAAGGTAAATGAAATATGAATATTAATACTTGCCAATTGCGAAAAACCAAATCCCTAACAAGCCTATTGTAGTGAGGCCCGCGTGTGGTACATCGAGACTCGCATGTTGTTCGACACTCGTCACCTGATCTGATTGGAAATCGGACTTAAGTTGCTAATTTCACGTTATTACAGCATTGTCAGATAAGAATTACACCTATCTTCAAGACGTTGCGTGTTGGACAGTAGAACCAGATGCTTCCGATTCTGATGTTGATCATGCCGAACTTGAAGTATTCATTGAATTATTCTTTTTACGTGACCTTCCTTCAGTAGTTGGTTCCTCCATTCATACTGTGTTCTCGAAGGTCTACAACGAATAACTACATTCATACTAAATATGTAGAAAGCTCTTACATGATGTGAGAGCATGTTGTATCCTCAGAGAGTGCTCATTTTTATTATTATAAGCATTTGCATTTAAAATAAAAAGCTTTTCATTATAACAATGACGTCATTGGCTTTGAAGAAATAGACCTTGGAATACAAAATAAAAGTCAAAAAAATATGAAATAGAAAGACACGAAGTGTATCATGAGTTAGAAAAACATAAATTTAATATAAGCTTCGTAGCGCCGTAAGCCTTTATATGTTCAAGTTGAAGTAAGAGAAGTTGGAGAATTTAAATATATATAGGTATAGTTAGTAAGTTAGTCCACAACCGGATATGCGGGTAAAATGGAAAAATTGTAGAAGGCGGTAGTTGTCGTTTACGTGTTTTAAATTTTCACATGATCAGATAGATGGCTTCAGTTGGTTGCCCTCGTCGGCTTGCTCACTAAGGGCGTTAGTCCACACACAATTTATGTATAGATAATTTTATTTTACTAATAAAAATATGTTTTTTTTTTTCATCTTATTGCAGGATGGAGTTCGTATTTCGCAAATCTTAATAAATTTACTCATTAGTCATTCTTCTATTAAATATTGTTCTCTATAAAAATGAAAATATTTCAGTAACTGTCATTGTACCGGAACAACGTTCTTATTTTGTATAAACTTTCAGCCATTTTTAATGTTTTCTTAATTAAGTACAAATCGTACGATTTATATATATATATATATATATATATATATATATATATATATATATATATATATATATATATATATATATATATATATATATATATATATATATTAAAATACATAAAAGCAAATTAGTAAATACAAAAAATTTGCTTTTCACTCCATCAACCCCTAATTGATAAGTTGACGTGACGAGCCGGTACACGCCACACTCAGTGACGTGACGCGCAAACATTGTACAGACTACTAACAATATATCAATTGTAAACTTAAAAACTATTAAGCAAATTTTGTTAATATATCTATTAGAAAGTCTTACATAATTTATTTCCAGATAAAAAGAGCGTGGAAAATGATAATAATTCATCCTGTCCGAGTTGGTATCGAACCCACAAACCGTCACATTTTAGTCACATGAAATATATTTTATGTATATAAATATTTGCTTATATATTTGTATGTATTATGCTAGAAGTCTAATGAAGACACCTCTTTCCATTTAATTTATGCTGTCCTCTACGCAGAGGTCCCTGGAAGAGGCCGCTTTAAATCTAAGACTTCTCAAATTAAATGTCATTTGCTCAGGGAATTTCCTTTTTCATGAAATGTTATAAAAATTTCATTATTCTGTAAATGTCCTTATTAATGTCTCTATCTAAATACTTTTTAAAAAGCTCTTATCAATAAGCTCTATATTGTATCGATTAATTGACGACTAAGTTTTGATAGCTAACCTATAATTTCTACCATCTCCATTGAATTTATTAACATCTAAATGAATTAAGACTTCTTGGTTTTTATTCATTTTAATTTTTTATCTAGTTTTATTTTATTTTTTTCTTGTTTTTTGTTTTTTGTGTGTTTTAATTTTTTTGTTGTTTTTTTTAATTTTTTATATGTTTTTTAACATTATTACGGTAGTTTTTATTTCGTAGTTGTTGTAATCTGTATGTGTATTCTGGTATGTTTTTTCTTTTTTATAAGCCATATCAATAACTCATATCTGTTGAATTAATTGACACATAAGTTTTGATAGCTACCTAAAATTTCTACATCTCCTTGAATTTATTAACTCTGAAATAAATTATGACTTCTTGTTTTATTCATTTATAATCTTTTATCTATGTTTTATTTATATTATTTTTCTGTGTTTTTTTTTTTTTGTGTTGAAATTTTATATATTTTATAGCGTATTATGTATTTTATGTATTTGTATAAGTATTGTTTTTAAAATTTTACTTATTTTCTTTTTCTTTAGGGAAAATTATTTTTGATGAAATTTCTTTTTTATCTTTATATTTGTTTTAAAGTTTTTTATTTTTTTCCTTGGCGGAAGAAATCCTTCTAGAATAATCCACCGTTTGGAACTATATTTTTTAGTATGTAATTCAACATATATTGTTGCAAAAAGAATACTATATGGACCCCAAAATTTCCAAAGCCTATTTTCTCTTGAGCATTTATATACTTCGTGGGTCACATTTTAGCGACTACGTTTTTTCCCCTCTCATCTACTCCACTTTGCACGGTCTTTGAGCATCCTCAGTGGTTAGTCCATTGGCTCGCATGTCGTGCATCACGACGTCCAGCCATCGCTACCTTGGCGTCCGGGGGGTCTTACGTCCCGGGACAGGACATATCAGGCATTCGTCCGACGTAGTTCTTAGGCCAGCGCATAAAACTTGTTGGGGGCCATACCATATCAGACGAGCGCTCTTGGAGCTTATCCGCTACGTCACGGACCCCAAGACTACCTCGAATGAATGTGTTGCGTATGCGGTCAGCCCGAGTAACGCCACACATCCACCTCAGCATCTTCATCTCCGTTACGTTGAAGCTCCTGAGTGTGCCGAGATAATGCTGGCCAACATTCGCTGCCGTATAGAAGAACTGGTCGGATCATGCTCTTGTATATCAGCCCCTTGAGTTTGGGCGGTATTCTGCGATCGCAGACCACACCAGTGACCTCCCGCCATTTGGCCCAAGCAGCGCTAACCCGGGCGTGGACATCGTAGTCGATGCATCCGACTCGTGCATAATGGATCCAAGGTACCTGAACTTCTCCGGCTGGCTCAGGCCCGATGTGGATGGTGCTCGAGTCTGGGTTCCCGCAAGCCATGTACTCGGTCTTTGACACATTCAGTTTAAGACCACCGTTCTCAAGCGCACCCTTCCAGGTATTCACTTTAACGCTCCAGCACCAGTCGTCGCTCGTCAATGAGTACTATGTCATCGGCAATACATCATCAGCCATGGAGGCTGGTCCTGGATGTGAGCCGTGACAGTATCTAGCACTACATTAAACAAAAGTGGACTAAGAGCTGAGCCTTGGTGAACCCCTACTGTAATTGGGAAGGGTTTGGTATCGCCAACAGCGGGTCCTAACTGTAGAAACAGAGTCGTTGTACATGTCTCTGATAATAGCAACATAGGATTCAGGGATCCCTTTGGATCGCAGTGCCCACCAGATACACTGACGTGGCACACAGTCAAAGGCCTCTGCAGGTCTAAGAATGCCACATGCAGAGCTCTCCTCTTTTCCCTGTGTGCCTCCATCAAAATTCTGAGGGCAAAAATGGCGTCCGTAGTGCCTGATCCTGGCTGAAATCCATATTGACACTCAGAGACAGTACATTCTCGGCGGAGCCTGAGGGCGATCACGCGCTCGAAAAGCTTCATGGTGTGACTCATAATCTTAATGCCCCTATAACTACCGCAATCTTGAACACTGCCCCTTCCTTTGTAAATAGGGGTAATAAAACTGTGCCGCCCATTGATGTGGCAATCGTCCCAGTGTTCAAAATGCGGTGAAAAGATCAGTAAGCATGAGCACACCACGAGAGCCCAATGATTTCCACGCTTCGATCGGGATATCATCAGGTCCCACCGCCTTGCCGTTCTTCATGCGTCGAAGACAATTTCGAGTTTCATCAAGGGTTATTGGAGCAATAAGTCCCAGGTTAGGAGGTGGTTCAGACGGAATACTACCCGGGTGCTGAGTATTCAGCAGCTCCAAGAAGTAACTTCTCACCTCTCCTTCACAGAAGCATGACTACAGAGCAGCTTGCCCTGGGAAACTCTGACGCAAAGACATTTTGTGATATCTTGCGTCGCTTTATCCCGAGCACGTGCCAATTTGTAGATGAGCTTCTGCCCCTCCACAGTTTCAAGTTTATCATATAGAGGTAATAAACTTTCACTGCGGGCTCTGGCTACAGCTCTTTTGCTGGCACGTTTTGCTGCTATGTACTCCAGCCTGTCTTCAGGAGAGTTGGAACGCTGCCACTCCTTAATGCAGTCTTCTTATCATGAATCACCTCTTGTACCTTGTCATTCCACCACCATGTCTCCCTGTCCATAATACGTCCTCCTTAGAAACGCCAAGAACATGCTTACCAGCCGTAATGATTGCTGACTGAGCTCGATCCCAAGCATCCTGAGCAGTTTCGGTGTTAGTTGATAAATTTTGACTGTTAACCTCTGCCAGAAAGTCGGTCTGCATCGGTCCATTCAGCAACCACCACTTGATCTTAGACTTACGCGTCTCGGCTAATTTCTTTAGCGGGGTAACGACATAATCCATGACAAGAAGACGATGTTGGGCCGTGAGGCCACCACTTTCATGGATTGGGAAGAAGTATGACAGTGGTGGCTCGAGGATCCGGGGTCGCGTACCCGTATGCCCAGTACCAATATCGGACAGACATTTGACCAGACACCCTCTGGAATAATATATATATATATATATATATATATATATATATATATATATATATATATATATATATATATATATATATATATATAATATATATATATATATATATATATATATATATATATATATATATATATATATATATTATATATTAAAATACATAAAAAGCAAATTAGTAAATAGAAACATGACCTCAATTCTAATTGCTAAGTCTCAAATTAAGAAACAAATTATTGATGAACAATTGAACTTCATTAATAAAACATTTGTTTTCCACTTTTGGCTCCTCGTCACGATTCCGTCCCCTTTTCGTAAACACCGTAACCGTTTGCGTTAGTTACATAGTGAATATAATACAAATTTGCTTTTCACTCGATCAACCCCTAATTGATAAGTTGACGTGACGAGCCGATACACGCCACACTCAGTGACGTGACGCGCAAACATTGTACAGACTACTAACAATATATCAATTGTAAACTTAAAAACTATTAAGCAAATTTTGTTAATATATCTATTAGAAAGTCTTACATAATTTATTTCCAGATAAAAAGAGCGTGGAAAATGATAATAATTCATCCTGTCCGAGTTCGTATCGGAACCCACAAACCGTCACAGTTTAGTCACATGAAATATATTTTATGTATATAAATATTTGCTTATATATTTGTATGTATTATGCTAGATAGTCTAATGAAGACACCTCTTTCCATTTAATTTATGCTGTCCTCTACCTCTCCTCCAGAGGTCCCTGGAAGAGGCCGCTTTATAGAGGTCTATAGTACTTCTCGAAATATTAATAATGTCTATATTGCATCTTTATAGTGTGTAATAGAGAGAATATATTAACTATTTCATGAAATTGTATATATTTTATTCAATTCATATATATCTGTAAATGTCCTATATTAATGTCTCTATCTAAATATCTTTTTTAATAAGCTCTATATCAATAAGCTCTATATCTGTATACGAATTAATTGACGACATAAGTTTTGATAGCTAGCCTATAATTTCTACATCTCCATTGAATTTATTAACATCTGAAATGAATTAAGACTTCTTGGTCTTAATTCATTTATAATCTTTTATCTATGTTTTATTTATATTATATTTCTGTGTTTATTTTGTTTTTTGTGTTGAAATTTTATATATTTTATAGCGTATGTATGTATTTATATGTATTTGTATAAGTATATGTTTATTTAACATTATTACTGGTATGTATGTATATCTCGTATGTATGTATGTATATCTCGTATGTATGTATATCTGGTATGTATGTATCTTTTTTAATAAGCTCTATATCAATAAGCTCTATATCTGTATACGAATTAATTGACACGACATAAGTTTTGATAGCTAGCCTATAATTTCTACATCTCCATTGAATTTATTAACATCTGAAATGAATTATGACTTCTTGGTCTTAATTCATTTATAATCTTTTATCTATGTTTTATTTATATTATATTTCTGTGTTTATTTTGTTTTTTGTGTTGAAATTTTATATATTTTATAGCGTATGTATGTATTTATATGTATTTGTATAAGTATATGTTTATTTAACATTATTACTGGTATGTATATCTTTTATGCTTTATGTATAGGATTTTTTTAAAGTTATTTTTAGTTTTATGTAATTACGTAAATTTTTTATCTTTATATTGCATTTTAAGAGTCATCTCGCTACTTACTGCTTTCACCCACTTTCACAGGTTGGCTGGAAGAAATCTCTTCTAGAGATAAGTCCACCGTTTGGAACTATATTTTATTATGTATGTAATTCAACATATATTGATTGCAATAAAGAATACTATATAGGATCCCAAATTTCCGAAGCCTATTTTCTCTTGAGCATTTATATACTTCGTCGGTCACAGCTTTAGCGACTACGTTTACTTCGCTACTACTAACGACGCGCTACACAGGCAGCATTTTAGAAAGGATTTATCTATCTTAAAGACATTTATATATCTTGAATAAAATTTTAAAATAAATGAAATATGTAATTTGTTGACTATTAAATGTAAATATGTAATCATATTTTTCTTCTACGATAGGACTCTTCGGAAACCTTCTGCCTACTGTCCAGACACTCAGTTGGAGTACTTCGTTCAGTCCACTAAGGTGGACACGAAGTCCGGTAGTCTCTCCAAAATATTTTAAAAATAAAATTATATTCCGAGTGTCCCCCACCACCACCACATGTACTCTGATTTATATACGATATTTGCACGGTTGCAGAATATAAATATATATAAACATTACATAAAAATATATATTGAGGCCGTCGTAGCGCAGCATCATAGCGTTTGACTAGAAGGTCGGTCGTCGATTGCCCAATCGGGGAGAGTGATTTTTTTTTCCTCACAAAACTCATCATTGAGTATCGCCATTTCGTCTATATATATATATATATATATATATATATATATATATATATATATATATATATATATATATATATATATATATATATATATATATATATATATATATATATATATATATATATATATATATATATATATATATATTTCAACAAATTTCTAATTTAGGTATGCTCTGTTGATATTTTTATGACAGTTCTGGTTCTAAAGCTAGATTTTAATTAACAGTATCTTTATATTCTTTGAGAAATTTAGGAGTTCCAGCCTCTTGGGAAGATATTAGATATTTTATGATGTTTTTTTTCAAATGAACGATATTTATAGAGGTTTTTTACCAAATTTCTAATTCAAGTATACTCTGCTGACATTTTTTTGAGAGTTCTAGTCCCAAAGTTAGTTTTTCATTAAAGATATTTTTTATATTATTGCAGAAATTTTGAAGTTCTTTCCGCTGAGTGTCATATCAAATTTTTTTATAAATTATTTTTAAGTCAAATAGAGAGAACTATTCTTGAAAATTATCAGGAACTATAGAAGTCATCCATATGTGTATAAAACTTGTCTAGAATTTTGTTTCCAACAAAATGATCTGCTACGGGAAGTTATCAGATCATTTTTTTAAATAACTTTTTTATAGGTAAAAATGCCAGAACAATTTTTAAAATCTACCAGGAACTATAGAACTATGCTGCATGCGAAGAGAACTCCTTTTATTTTGATTTACACAGACGTTCAATTAGGGTTATGTGTTTATTTAGTCGACACAAATATTGTCAACGAGGGCTGCGAAGACACTTTTAGTAGCAAAGTTTAAACGCGTCAGATTGCGTAAGTCTTGAGATATATAACTGTCATGTCTCAGCATATTTTTGTGATAATGAGAAGGTGTCCAGCGATAAATATAATATTATATTGTTCTATAATTTTGATATCTCGATGTCGACATTTGGCCGCATTTCGTCTGATATACGATGAGACTTAAATATAAACATTCTTTTTCTATCGACAAGCAACAAGTTTAAGCAATTAAAATAAATTTTATTAGCATACTAACGCTATGATTATTTTGCTATCTTTAAAAGATATTCTTTCTAAACAAAACTTATTAAAAGCACACTTGGTATTAACTTTATTTGGCTTCTACGGCCAAGTAATAAAAACGTCTCTCGTTTAAGTTTTCATACTATTAAAGCTTATCTTGAACCGATCAGGTCGTAAAGTCACTGTACCAATAAGAACACAGAAGCTCCTCCACTGCGGTAGCCACGATACACTTTACGGACCATAAACTATTTGGATTTAAATTTATGAGAGCTTTTTGAATATCAGACTATTACAGTATTATAAAACCGTCAGTAAAAATCCTTTCATGTGGAAGTTATAAAATTTTTCTTTCTATATAATAAAAATATAGACGGGCGCTTGTGCGGTTGACATGTATGTGTGTGTCATATTTAGTTTTACACATTATTTTTATATAATCATCTGAGAGGTAGTTTAAAAATAGTTAAAATAATAAATGAAATTCGAAAGTTCTAATGTAAGTGTGTAATTTAATTTGAATAATTTTAGTAACCTGTTTAAATCAATCCTTACGAAGCTGAGCGCCGCACCGCCTCTCAAAACAAAATGTCTCGAACACAGGCGGGAGAGCGAAGTGTCTTGACACTAGAGCAGGGTGGATAGACTACTTACTAATTATTATGACACAATGTTTTATCACTGTTTTTATTGGTACATAATTATATCTCATATCATAAGTATATTATAGCTACCTACATATAAGGCTACCTTATACATTACTGCGGTTATTTTCTACAGTGCTGGAATCTTTTGACGCGCAATTTGTGTAACGAGGCGTAAGAGGCGTGCTGGCCGTGAGAGGCGTGAGAGGCGTGCAGGACATGCTCTCAACGTGTCAACTTGACACTAATTGAATGGTTATCACATCTTTGTTTAATGTCACACAATGTTTCTAAATGTTTTTCTATAATCAAGTGATGTATATCTCCAATAAACTTCCTAAATCTCGTCTGTAAAGTTGGAAATCACAAACAAATTGGTTTATGAAATTTCTACGCGTTAGAAGTAAAAGTAAAAGATCAAAAATCCTGTTTAGAATCAATTAATTTACAGAAAATACTTCAAAAGCTGCATTATTTATTATACATTAAATTATGATTAGGTAGGATTAGACTGAGCATTTTAAAGGAACATCTTAAAAATACACTTGTGTTGCCAAGTCCTGGTCGTGTCTTCCTTTATTTCCTTCCCTTATAACATTTATTTACGGAATTCTAAATAGTTTCTTCTTTTCTTTGGCTTACTAATAAGTAACATATAGCCTGAAATATGGATGAGAAGAACCAGGTCAGTATAACATTAGTTTACTTAACTTGTAGAAACTTCAACAAATTAGTTGAAGCCCTGATTTTTGTATCCATCTGACTACTTAGGTGATTGCTTCCCACTAAAACAGAAGTGATGCGTCACTTTATCACAGCGCCGTCCAATTACACGGACACTTCATATCAATAAACAGGAGTGTCCGAGCCAAAACACGAATTAACGTCAAATAAATTTTACTTAACACGTTTGTTGTCGGCCGCGCTTCGGTTTTGGAAATAATGTAGCCATGAGTATTGAGTATAGTGTATAGTGTATGGAAATGTTTGCCTATGTGTCTACGAGTGTTGTATTTTGTATGTTGTATGTGCACTATTAACTTGACATTTTATAAATATGTCTTTTTATGCATAAATTTCTTTTTATTTATATTTTATACACTTCCCAAGCAATGGCATAATGTGTTGCTTAGAGACGTATCCTCATTGTGTGTTCTTCTCTATCGCATATATAGGTGTGCTGGGGAACCGTTTGACCTGCCTCTAAATTTTAAATATCATCCGGTAGGGATGATATTCTATGATATCCTGGACACTTGGCACTCCATTAATGTGCGGTTAAGTTGAACATTTTTTGTTCACGCACACCACACAACTGTGGAATAGTATACTGGCGATGTTTCTGGGTCAATACGACATGGGTACCATCAAATGGCACATGTACCTCCACCTCCACCTTAAAGGCCGGCCGACCTGCAGCACCTCTGGTGCTACACGGGGTCGTCGGTGGAGGTCATTACGTACCATTAGGTGATTTCTTTGCCTGGTCTCTTCTATAAAAAAATAGGTTCTCTCTAATATTTTTGTAATGGAGTGATGCCTGAAAATAAAATAAAACACATACAAATATTATATATATATATATATATATATATATATATATATATATATATATATATATATATATATATATATATATATATATATATATATATATATATATATATATATATATATATATATATATATATATATATATATATATATATATATATATATATATATATATATATATATATATATATATATATATATATATATGTATATATATATATATATAAAGCATGTATATATATGCATTTTAAAGCTATAAAAATATATCTGTTTCTTCATAGCAATTTAATATTTTGAAAATAAAATATCTAGATAAATTGCTAAATTATGTAAAATTTAGGATAAATTGTTTTTAATTTGGATACAAGTAGTTAAGGGGCAGTACGTACCTGATACCGGGTTTTGGTTGATCTGAAGTATAGTGATAAGGATATATTTTGTATTGCAATATATATTATGGTTTTATCTAACTATATAGTGTAAAGTAACAGTATGTTAAGTCATCTTTAAAATTAGGCGCCGTCTGTAACACCATCGTGGTGAAGCTAAAAATTGTCAGTAACCCAACAGTAGTGTATTCGATTCTCATAATGATTGAGGTAGAAATAGTCGAGATAGTCTTTATATTATATCTTAATAAAACTGTTACTAATAAAATAAGATACGGAAATGTTAAATTTTACTCATTCTTCTTAATATATAAAGTCTCTAAAAGAGACAGGAATAGACAAATAAATGAATACTAGTCTCTTCGCCTACGCCTCCTGTAATAGACTATACAACAAACATTACATCTTAATAAGTAATTGACATTATATTGAATATATGACGTACAAAAGGACATTTTATATATATATATATATATATATATATATATATATATATATATATAATATATATATATATATATATATATATATATATATATATATATATATATATATATATATATATATATATATATATATATATATATATATATATATATATATATATATATATATATATATACTTCTGTCATATCAAAAACGATAATATTTTTCATTGTATATTTTTATTTTTTTACTCTTTGCATAAAACGAAAAAAAAAAATGACATCGAACCCACCACAGTCTTTACAATTATATGATGTCCCACTATTCTATAAAGGCATCAATTTATTGTTTATTTAGTATTATTTAATACTATACGGTATATAAAATTAATTCAACCTTTAGTTTTGGGTCAAGTACCAACAACACAATTATCCTCTCCCCAAACAAACACCAGCCACAGACTACACAAATACAAGTAATGTTGGTAAGTAAGATGTAAGTACTCGTAGCTAAGTGTTAAGGCACTCGTAGACAACACAAATAGTGAGGGATAGTGCTGGATACATGGTTGGTTATAAATTGTATTCAATATAACTTAGATTAGTAAAATCACTTCACTGGAAATACCTTTTCGTACCTTTTCGTTTTCAAATTCCTCAAAATGGTCACCACTAAATATTTTCTTAATTGTTTTAATATGGTTAATATATATAATTATATAACTTAAACCGACAATGGCCGGCAATTAAAGTGATAGCTGGTGCTAGCTGGACCAGAACTGCAAAGGACAGATAAACAAGGGATCGAAACATCCAGTTGGCAGGAAAAATAAAAATTATATAAGAGCTTTCTTTACAAAATTATAAAGTTAAAATATTATGCAGTATTCAAAGAGAAGAGGATGCGAGCCAAGTTGTGAGGATCCATGACTCCTGAGGGAACATGAAACGGAAATATGAGCGTAAAAGTAAATATTATAGATACTTTACGTCCTCCTATGGGATGTTAACGGTATTTATTTACATAGACACCGAAAGTGCAGTGTATGGTGATGAAACTGACATATATAGGTCAGTAGGAGGTCATTAAGTAAATAGTTGTTTTTTAAATGACGCTATGTATTATTTACAATTTATATATAATATTCAAAACATTGACAATACTTTCTTTGTTTTAGAATAACTAATATATTATGCTCTATATTAACATTTCACATGACGTTTGTCACTAAACAATGTAGATGTCACGTGACGCCCATGAACATCCGTATAATTGAATGGTCAGTGTTCCGGAAGTAGTGTGACGTCATTATTTGTTAAGGACGCTATATACTCTGAGCTATATATGCTGAGCGATGCTTTGGAGTACTTGGGAACCTAGCTGTATATAATCACGTTATTCTGTAGACCAGCTACACTTTTATATTAATTTAATGAAGTAATGATTAGTATGGCAAGCATACTACTTCTATATTCATTTTTCATCACGCACGTCTTTCTCCAAGGGACATGCCAAATTCAACCTTTATGCACTGCAACTTTTCGATAGTAAGTTAATTAAGGACCTTTATGTAAATATATATATATATATATATATATATATATATATATATATATATATATATATATATATATATATATATATATATATATATATATATATATATATATATATCGTATATGTATGTGTTGGTGGGAAGGCCAATGGTGGGGGACACCCGGAAAATAATTTTATTTTTAAAATATTTTGGAGAGACTACCTTCGTCTCCACCTTAGTGGACTGAACGAAGTACTCCAACTGAGTGTCTGGACAGTAGGCAGAAGGTTTCTGAAGAGTCCTATCGTAGAAAAAAAATATGATTACATATTTACATTTAATAGTTAACAAATTACACATTTCATTTATTTTAAAATTTTATTCAAGATATATAAATGTCTTTAAGATAGATAAATCCTTTCTAAAATGCTGCCTGTGTAGCGCGTCGTTAGTAGTAGCGCAGTAAACGTAGTCGCTAAAGCTGTGACCGACGAAGTATATAAATGCTCAAGAGGAAATAGGCTTCGGAAATTTGGGATCCTATTAAGAGATTATAAATGAATTAAGACCAAGAAGTCTTAATTAATTTCAGATGTTAATGAATTCAATGGAGATGTAGAAATTATAGGCTAGCTATCAAAACTTATGTCGTTGTCAATTAATTCATATACAGATATAGAGCTTATTGATATAGAGCTTATTAAAAAAGATATTTAGATAGAGACATTAATATAGGACATTTACAGATATATATGAATTGAATAAAATATATACAACTTCAAGAAATGGTTCATGTATTCCCTGTATTACAAACTATAAAGATACTATATAGACATTATTAATATTTCGAGAAGTACTATAGACCTCTATAAAGCGGCCTCTTCCAGGGACCTCTGGAGGAGAGGTAGAGGACAGCATAAATTAAATGGAAAGAGGTGTCTTCATTAGACATCTAGCATAATACATACAAATATATAAGCAAATATTTATAAAAATAAAATATATTTCATGTGACTAAAACGTGACGGTTTGTGGGTTCCATACGAACTCGGACAGGATGAATTATTATCATTTTCCACGCTCTTTTTATCTGGAAATAAATTATGTAAGACTTTCTAATAGATATATTAACAAAATTTGCTTAATAGTTTTTAAGTTTACAATTGATATATTGTTAGCAGTCTGTACAATGTTTGCGCGTCACGTCACTGAGTGTGGCGTGTATCGGCTCGTCACGTCAACTTATCAATTAGGGGTTGATGGAGTGAAAAGCAAATTTGTATTATATTCACTATGTAAGTACGCAAACGGTTACGGTGTTTACGAAAAGGGGACGGAATCGTGACGAGGAGGCAAAAGTGGAAAACAAATGTTTTATTAATCAAGTTCAATTGTTCATCAATAATTTATTTCTTAATTTGAGACAGCAATTAGAATTGAGGTCACGTTTTTATTTACTAATTTGAAATATATATATATATATATATATATATATATATATATATATATATATATATATATATATATATATATATATATATATATATATATATATATATATTATATATATATATATATAGAGATTATAAATCGTACGATTTGTACTTAATTAAGAAAACATTAAAAATGACTGAAAGTTTATACAAAATAAGAACTTTGCTCCGGTACAATGACAGTTACTGAAATATTTTCACTTTTATAGAGAACAATATTTAATAGAAGAATGACTAATGACTAAATTTAGTAAGATTTGCAAAATACGAACTCCATCCTGCAATAAGATGAAAAAAAAAACATATTTTTATTAGTAAAATAAAATTATCTATACATAAATTGTGTGTGGACTAACGCCCTTAGTGAGCAAGCCGACGAGCGCAACCAACTGAAGCCATCTATCTAATCATGTGAAAATTTAAAACACGTAAACGACAACTACCGCCTTCTACATTTTTTCCATTTTACCCGCATATCTGGTTGTGGACTAACTTACTAACTATACCTATATATATTTAAATTCTCCAACATCTCTTACCTCAACTTGAACATATAAAAGCTTACGGCACTACGAAGCTTATATTAAATTTATGTTTATCTAACTCATGATACACTTCGTGTCTTTCTATTTCATATTTTCGACTTCAGTGTGTGTCTATTATTTTGTATTCCAAGGTCTATTTCTTCAAAGCCAATGACGTCATTGTTATAACGAAAAGCTTTTTATTTTAAATGCAAATGTTTATAATAATAAAAATGAGCACTCTCTGAGGATACAACATGCTCTCACATCATGTAAGAGCTTTCTACATATTTAGTATGAATGTAGTTATGATTTACCAATGTGTCTGCATCAAAAGCGGATTACTAATGACACGTCCCCGTCCGCCGCCGCATGCTCTCTCTCAGCGCTGGTATTGCGAGCGTTTCGTTAAATGCTATAAATGTATGACGTACTCGTACGAAGTCATCACTTAACGCGTTATATCTAAATAGTTATAAAGCGGAGAGCAAGGTGATGTTTCTTTCCATCTTCTTTTAGTAAAGCTCAAAAAGCACTTTTTAATATATCTCAAAAGATATAAAGGAAGGTAAGCACATTAACGGTGCTTTCATACATAATGGCAGGTTAGTACCTGTGGCATTGGTGATTTGTGTGTAGATGGCAGTGGTAGGCCACTGTAAGATTGAAGAAGAACGTGCTCATGTTGTTTAGGCACGTCGAAAGAATTTGAGATGAAAGAATACTAAAAAATATGATGCAAGAGTCAGTGGCAAGAGAGGTAAGGCGAGACCTCGGTTGACTTTCGAGAATACAGTATGAATGATATTGGAGGAAGGTTATCAACTTCGGCATGATCGGCATCAGGATCGGAATCATCTGGTTCTACTCTCCAACAGGTCTTGAAGATAGGTGTAATTCTTCTCTGACAATGCTGTAATATCGTGAAGTTAGCAACTTAAGTCCGATTTCCAATCAGATCAGGCGACGAGTGTCGACCAACATGCGAGTCTCGATGTACCACACGCGGGCCTCACTACAATAGGCTTGTTAGGGATTCGGTTTTTCGCAATTGGTAAGTATTAATATTCATATTTCAATTGCCTTCACTGACTCGATTGTGTGCCTTGAATATTTAGTTAGGTGTCATGTGATAGAGAGAGGACGTGACACAGGTAATAATATACTATAGTTGTTATTTACATGACCTATATTTGTATCAAGTTATATTAAGTTATTTTAAAATATTCTTAACATCATTTTATATTGATTTCCAAGTTCAGAAAAGAAATTGTTTCAACTAACCGTATTTGGCAGTTATATGTAGCTTAAGTGATAATATATTCATATTGTATCATCGAGCTGGTCTGATGATGGAGCCAGGACCTGAATGGTGGAACGCTTCAGAATGATATTATGATACATCATAGTGCTAGTTAAACGCGCCTACTGTACAGCTATACTGTCACAGATTCATTCACAAACATTTATTTTGTACAGGGAAAAATATATCCGTTACAAGTTTTCAGCAAACGTTTATGCATTGGTGCATTTCCGTGACTAATGTACCTGCACCATGATGACGTCATAGTATATATTGTCACATACGTGTACGTACATAGTTGATATCCACTCACAATAGTTATACGTTTAAACTACAAGAATAAATTTTGAATTCAAGCTTTTCTCAATAAATATGTGAGACAGCCAAATTAAAAATTTGGTCGGACTCACGTAGCGAGGTTTCCTTCTCAATTTCATGATGTTAAAATATAAAAAATATAATTTACAATTTTCAGACTTTCCTCTATTTGTATTAAACGGTCGTGACGGATAGATAGACATACAGACGGACATCAAAGTGATCCTATAAGGGTTCTATATTTTACTTTTATGGTACGGAACATACTACGGCACTATTTATATATAACAAGAAAAATTATATTGAATTTCCTAGCCAGTGTAAAACATTGAATTTAATGTATGTAATAATTAGGTATAATATCAGTTGCGTAGTTTGACAGCGTTATACAGCTAACGCGAAGGTAGTGAGGTCGATGCCCTCTCGAGGGAATGAATTGTTGTCATGACCTCTAGTATCCCTCTGTCCTGTAGTCTGTATCCTGCTATTTACGTGAAACAACGTGAAGCCAGACAAAATACAAATAGAATTAAGTGTTGAGTATAGTTTAATATCGACAGAAGTATTCTAACAGTCAAACAATATTTAGATCCATATTACTAATTATTACTTAGTAACAAAATACCTACAAATTCTGCTTTACTTTCAAAAGGACGTCAAAGTTTCGGTTGAAATTAATCGAAGCTTTTAAGCTACGAATGGTACGTGATTGGACAGACATTCCAAGAGAACGACAACTACTAAAGACAACTTTAGCGTGTACAAGGCGCCGTGTTCAATGAGCACTCTTAATCAATGCTGTCATTTATAGTACAACTATGTGAATTGAAATATGGTAGATAAATTATTATTTTTGTTTCATCTTGTAGAGTGAGCGGAGAGCAGAGAGCCTACAAGATGGTCGTATAGCAGAGAGATACTGATTTCACTCTCGACGTTATTTGCGTGTTTCATATACTATGTGTTGTATCATAGAATCCATTGGAAAACTGTCAAGTGTACTTGTGATGACGCAATCATGTAATGACTTAATTACTTGCAGGTAACTATTACGAAATAATACTATTTTTTAATTTTGATTAATGATCATATTATTCTCGTTTCCAGCCTCTGCCTGTTGCTCCAGTTGTTAATAAATCAGATCGCGAAGGTCTGACGCTTCAGACGTTTGATTCCCGTCCAACGTAAATAACGAGTATGTATATTATAGAGTCAAGCTGAGAATATCGTAAAAAAACTTATTTTTATCCGTTTTTATTGCAAATACTGGCAAAATCTACGATACAGATGTAAGAAAAAACTATCCTGGGAATATATATTTAAAACATCGAACAGGACAGGACGTATGTACGAGTATGACTTGAACGCAAAATACTCGTATGGATATACGCAGTGAGCCGTACGCGGCTGTAACTAACGCGATAAATTATATTTTATAATGTAGTTCGAAATCAGAATTAGAAACGAGCCCGTTGTTTGCAGAAGTCGTTACAAAGTTGCTGAGCTTTTGAATTTATTAAGTATTTAAGACTTTAACATGCTCAATTTTCTTGATGAAAGTCACGTTTCTATCGAAAGCTTAAAAAGCGCGTCTGTTTAAAATAAAATAAGATTGATGAGGAAAATAGCGATTAATCTGAAGCATCTATAAATATTATTCACACTTTTACAAATTGTTTCATACATTATGAAAGTAATATATTTTAATTTTTTTACAATTAACATTGTAAGCAGAGATCATATAATGATGTACCACTATACCCACTTTCCGCATACACTATAAAGAGGTATAATGTAATGTATGGCGGAATAGTATTCTTGATACAATCGGGTCACAATGATGCCATGAACATATTGAAAATATAGCTTAATTTCAATAAAAACTTCAAGAAATTAAATTTAAGCTTATATTAAATGTTGATAAGTAGATTCGATATTACTGATCCCTCCTCCGCACTCCGCACAAACCTCCCTCAGTGATACTCATTTTCGTCGACAACACCTTGGAGTTCTTAATGAAGAAACTAATTAAACGGTAACAGAGCGATATTTATTATAATATAAATAAATTAAAGTAAATATTATTTATTCCCGTCATATATTATATTATATTAATAGCTTATCAATACGTCCTCTTCACATGTTCACACGTTACATGACCTACATTTTGTGTTACCGAGCTGTTCTGGGCTGGTCTTATACACATACATACATATCTTCATCGCTTATCTCTAGTCGGGGAGTCTCGTATCCCTGTCTGGGACCCTTGCAACACAGAGTGTTTTCTTATTCGTTACGAAATTTACACCTATAGGTTTTCTTTCCATTGACCTGGAACTATGAATTTTGTTAAAGAGTTTTTAAACTTAATGTGCAAATAAAGAAACATTTAAAATTATTATAAATCTATAAATTTTCCGAAAAAAAACATGGCAATTACACAGTTATATCTGGTAGTTCTTGATCATTAATAAACTAAGTATTATATAATATATACTATAGATCTATATACTTATACTTCTAAATATATACGTAGGCAATTGTTTCACGCTTATCACTTTTTCATAAGCTGGATTTATTCATAACTTCTCCATAATTTGTACTCATACCTGGTTGGAATCTATCGTCAAGACACTCCGCTCTTCGGTTTCCAGCAAGGAAATGAAAATATATTACATAATTAGAATCACTGACCAGAATGGGAATCAAACCGACGACCTCCTCGTTTCTAGGCGATGTAATATTCATGTTATAATGATACGACTCTTTCCACTGAGGTTTATTTTAATACATTTTTTTATGAAAAAAATAATTAATGTAGACTGTATGTAGTAAATATCAATGAAATACTAAATAATATAGTATATTGTTGGCAGCACCTTGATATTATGGAGATAAACGGGCGACTCTATGATTATTCCTTCCCGAAAATATATCTGAACGCGAAGACAGTTGTCAATTTAACGTGAAGCTAGTCATTTCAAATGACCTATGTAAGACGCTTACAATATAATATGCAATGAATCTATTTTCATAACTTTTGTAACGTGTTTTTGTGATCTTCTTCTTTTTTCAAACAAATACAATAAATTCAATAAGAAATACAAAATACCTTACAAACAATAATTCCGGTATTAGTCCCAATTATTTACCATTAACTCGAATGACTTTCCTATTATTTGGTCGTTATTAAATTAAAGATATCAGAACAAACGCTTAAGTGCCGCCCAATTTATTATTTCATCGCCGCCATTACCGTTAATACCCTCCCTCATAAGAGCGAGAATAACATCGTGGAAACTTTATTATAGCTATACAGTCTTACTTCTAGATATAGTGAAGAAGATGATAATAATGTGACTGAAGCAAAAGTTTGATAAAGCGTGGACTCTAACTGATAATAACTGAAGAGAATAGAAATCAGACAAGATGACAATTGTTATCAGACAAGATAATGTTCCATTGTATATTCATAAGATAATCATTAAAAAATTCATAGTCACATTCATAAAAATTGTACCTTACATTAGTTACGTTACTCTTTAACAGTTTTATTTTGAAATCCATAAAAGTAATGATTATGGGAGGATGAGGACTATCAATATTACCAAGAGAGGAGGCCGCCGAAGAAACAAAACAGTTATAAGTATTAGTAAAAACAAGATCTATATGTTATTGAATTGTTTAAGTTCATTCAAGTTGGTAAAATCTATAAGCAAATTAGCTAAAGTTGATGTGCAGTTAACTGGGTTAGCATGTTTTTGGGAATCACTCTCAAGAGACCACTCAATACATCCAAGATTAAAATCTCCCAAAATGCATGTACTATAACCATGCAATTCTGTTACACGGTTACAATTACTTAAGAATATTTTCAATATATTTATTGTGATTGGAGGAGGTAAGTAAACAACACAAAGAGCAATATTATAAATTTTGTTGGAAATTTTTATCCGGATTGTGATAGATCTTCGCAATCCAGTTTTTTTGTAACGGCTGTTAGTACCCCACCTCCTACCTTCTAAATAATGATGATAAAATCATATCTCTTGTTTTTGGAGAGTTCAGTTGTACAATAATAGAACGAGGTCTTGGGCTGTGTGGGTCTAATTTAGCTATACACAGCACAGTGCGAAATGTTATCTTTATTTAAATTGCAATTTATGGAGCTAGTCAGTTTGTGAATTATAGTCGCAAGGTTTTCATTTCTTCTCTCTGGAACACATTGTATTTCTGAGTTATTACTTCTGCTGTGTTGCTCAATATTATTAATCTTGTTAGTCAGAGTCATCAAATTTAAGATTAAATGAACATTTTCGTTTTGCAACTTTTTCTTTTTTCCTTACTTTCCGAACTAAAATCAACCTTCTTTCGAATGTCTTCGTACTGACAGTTTAAAAATTGCATAGATTCCTTCATTTCCTCTTTAATGGATCTCAACTCTTTAGTAATCGTATTAGCTAAACTTTTGTTAAGTTCAGATGACAAAATGTGCATCTTTGACTAAACCACTTCACATATAGTTTCTTTAATATATGCCAGTGAAACGGTGTCACTGGAAGATTGGGGAGGAGACGATATTGCCTGTCTCTTTGTTGACCGTTTGACTGCGACATTTTGCTAAATATTTGAAGTTTTGCTGCGCGTATTAAGTCGCACCGATCTCATCACTTTGGGCGTTTCTTTGCTTATTATTGATCAAGTATGATGGACATTTCCAATATTGCGAGAATTAACATTAAGGCAGTTAAGATGATAGCCTACTTTGCAAATCCAACATTGCAGAAACGCTTCACCCTCTATCGGCGTCTTACAACAAGCCCATGTAAGGACATCGTTTGTCTTATTCGACATACTGGACATATTTAAACAATTATTTAATTTATAAAATAAGAGTATATTTCTGGTTGGACTCTGGTTCATCGGCTGTTTCAATCAGGGCTTAAGCCTCTGACCTACGTTAAGCTTATCAAGACTGCTCAAAATACAGTATCCAATCCAATCTAATGTACTGTCTTTCAAGCAAACAGGTGTTTACTATATCTACTATGCAATTTCTTACAGATAAACGTTATACAACCTTTCTCTCTAACACATTAACACTATACACTATCAGTAGTAGTAGCTTTTTATAATTTCACAATTAATTGTAGTGTATAGTGACGGTGTCACTTGTATTGGAGTAAGCCACATCGGAAATGACTCTATTAGAGAGCTGTCACCTGCCGGTGCCTCTGTCACTCTACTAAACTGTCATTGAGTACACTTGCAGCCTACAGCCTACAAGTATAGTTGTCATTTAAAGTTATTATTATTTTTGCTTTTACCTGTAGTATGGATGGATTTCATTAATAATTTTATAAATTTAATAATGCATAGTAACTAACAATAAACACGTTTATAGTCTAGGCATAATAAAAAAAAGATTTAAAAGATTTTTAAAAATCTAACATAATGTAAAGCTGGACTAAAGTATAGGAGTATATTGCGATTACGAAACTTACTTGTACAGAATTAATTAAGCAAACGCTAGAAACTCACACGGGTCTAAAGAAAAGACACGAGCGGTCCAAAGAGAATACATAATGATACAGTTCCCTCTCTCGTCCCCTGTGTACAATAGAATCTCGTAGACGCGCGTCTCACACCGCGCGACGCACTACACCCGCGCGGACACATTTAGAACTAAAGCAAAATTATTAAATTTGTAAACATTAGATACCTGTAGAATATATTTTCCACTGCTATTGCTATGAAAGTTGATTTCCGTTACATTTACTTTTCGTAAGGCACACGAAGTGAAGCATTGGTCTTAAATGAGACGGTCGTGGGTACGGTGCCTACTGCTATATGTATATATTATTGACTATGCCTAGTTGGCATACATGGTAGATCATACTAGTTTGTAGACTTGGGTTGCGACATGTATATCTAAGTTGTGTATAATTTTGAAATGTCTACTATTAAATTTAAATGTTTGAAAATAAAAATGTTCCTATAGATTATTTACCTACAGCCTACATATTGAGAAATAATTAATAAATAATCATAACGTTTAAAATATAAATGATTTTGCAGATTTTATTAAGTTGTAGAAATTTAAAAAAAAGTAACAAATATGATAAAGCTTACAATGTTATTTTTAATTAAATAACCCTCAAAGTTGTACTTTAATCTCTTTTCATACAGTTCATTACTTCATATTTAATCTTTATTATTGATGTATACGCAAAACTCAATCATACAGAAACGGCCCCCCGTCCCCGGCAGCCCTGCTATCCCTAGCTACGGTAGCGGCTACGATAACGGCGAGGCAAGGGTTGTGAAGAATTACCGGGTACGATCCGGCTACCACCAACGACTCGACCTGGCATATAACACGCGCACACTGAAGACCGACGCGAAGTTAGCAGAGTTGGAAGAAGCTGTTAGTAAGTTACATTGGGATATTATTGGTCTATCTGAAGTCCGAAGAGAGGTGCAGGACACGGTAACCCTGAATTTCGGTAACTTGCTATACTACCGGGAGGGCGACCAACAGTCCCTAGGTGGTGTCAGGTATATCGTCCACAAGACCCTCGTCAACAACGTGCTTACTGTCGGAAGTGTGTCGAATAGGGTAGCGTTCCTGATACTCAGATTATCAAAACGATATTTGTTGAATGTCATACAGGTCTACGCTCCGACCTCGGCACACCAAGATGACAAAGTAGAGGCTATGTATGAGGATATTTCTACAAAACGCACTATACAGTTGTGATGGGCGACGAGTTAAGCATGGGACAATTTGGAATTGGGCAACGGAACGCCAGGAATTTAATGGAGAAGGAGAGTCTCTACATGATGAATTCCTTCTTCAGGAAACCTCAACATCGGAAGTGGACCTGGATGAGTCCGGATGGTAATGTCAAAAACGAGATAGATTTTATCATGTCGACGAAGAGGCAATTCAATGATGTCTCTGTGATCAATAACATTAAAACAGGGACCGATCACCGACTTATTCGAGCCACATTGAATATTAACATTAAGCACGAAAGGTCTCGAAAGATAAAGTCTACGCTCCGACCAGTACCCGTCCAAGTTCAAAACCCTTGAGAACAGCGTAGATGTGGACGATTTAAACAACAAGAGGGTGGATATAATCCGTACAGTAGGGTCCAAGTTTTTCAAAATTCACCGTACCAAAATAAAGAAATTCTCAGACGAGACACTCCGACTCATGGAACAGAGACGCGAGATGAAGCTACAGGACTCAGAGGATGCCAATCGTTATAGGCAGCTAAATAGGCAGATCTCTAAATCCTTAACACGCAACCTTCGCCGGCTTAAAACAAATCGTATTAAAGAGGCTATTGAGCGAAACCAGGACTCTAAAGTGTTTGCAAAAGATCTGTCTATTGGGCAAAGCCAACTGACGAGGCTGAAAACTGATAATGGTAGCATTGTTTCGAGTATATCTGAAATCTTACGGACATAGAGAGTTTCTATGAAAAATTGTACTCCACGCTAGCACCACTTGATATCTTGTCTAAAGATCCCAGAACCAAGCTTACCCATAGCTATTTTCGGTGTAGTGTCTACACCGAAAATATCCCGGACGTCAACTTGTCTGAGATTAGTATGGCTCTTAAACAACTTAAGAACAACAAGGTACGACGTAGAGACGGAATCACTACAGAACTTCTGAGAGCGGGCGGCACGCCGATACTTAAAGTCCTCCAGAACCTCTTTAATTCCGCCATTTTTGAAGGGAAAACACCGAAAACATGGAGTGAAGGTGAGGTTGTTCTGTTTTTCAAAAAGGGTGATAAAACTCTCTTAAAGAACTATAGACCAATCTCACTTTTGAGCCATGCTTACAAGTTGTTTTCAAGAGTCATCACGAATCGTCTCGCCAGCAGGTTTGACGACTTCCACCCTCCCGCACAAGCCGGTTTCCGAAAAGGCCATAGATCGGCAAATTATACAGAAGTGGACTATGAGAAAGCCTTTGATTCGATTGAGACTTGGGCAGTGCTGCAGTCTCTCCAAAGGTGCCAAGTAGACTACAGGTATATCGAAGACGTAGACAAAGAGTAGGTCTTAAGATTAACTTGGAAAAAACTATAAATTATGTTAAACACTTATGTTGTACCTGCTCCAGTCAATATTGGGAACACTACACTCACTCGACGTTGTTGACCACTACGTATACCTGAGACAAGCAGTCCAGCTAGGTAAGTCTAACTTCGAGAAAGAGATCTCTCGTCGAATCCAGCTCAGATGGGCAGCATTCGGGAAACTATAAAATATCTTCGTATCCAAACTACCACAATGTCTCAAGTCGAAAGTCTTTGACCAGTGTGTGTTGCCAGATGACCTACGGAAGCGAGATGTGACTACTAACTATGTGTCTCATAAAAAGGCTCAAGGTCACACAGCGTGCAGTGCGTGGAGAGAACAATGCTTGGTATTTCTGTACGTGATGAAAACAAAAATGATGACGTCCGTAGGAGAACAAAAGTTACCGACATTGCTCGAAGAATTGCGCAGCTGAAGTGGCAGTGGGCGGGACACATAGCGAGGAGAATGGCCGTTGGGGCGGAAAGGTTCTTGAGTGGCGGCCACGAACTGGATGACGCTCGGTGGGCAGGCCCCCTTCTAGGTGGACCGACGATTTGGTTAAGGTCGCCGGAAGCCACTGGATGCGAGTAGCTCGGGACCGATCGGGGAGATCCATGGAGGAGGCCTATGTCCAGCAGTGGGCAGAACAACGGCTGCGATGATGATGATATGAGAGTTACGCAGCTTTTCTTTGAGATAATGGCTACCTCGAACCGAACCCTTACAATTATGTATATTTAATTATATACATCTATCTGTTATATTAAAATTTGTTCTCGACTTTTCGTCACTCAAGAACGTATCTTTCTTGTACAAGATTTGAAAGTCTTACCAATGGTCAAGAGTACTCACAGTACCGACACCAGCCGGTCGGTGCTGGTGCCTCTTTAAGGACATTTAAGCAGTAATTACTATTCTCCAGCACCTTTACAACGGCTACAGCAGCCGATTCTTACAGCGATGACTGTTCAGGAAGTTTGGAGTAAACATCTCATTAAAACGTAATTGAATTTCATAATTGTTTAGATTTCTTACAAAGCGAGCATTTCGTCGTCTCTTGCTTGCGGCCATTATTGGTGAATGGGCTTGTTTATTCCGTCATTCCGTATTCCTTAGTCTTTAGTATTGCTTGGAGTAATCAACGACGAAACACTCGAAGTGTTTTTTCCAAATTTCCATAAATAAGATACTTAACAATCGCTATATGCTGTAACTATACAAATAAGAGATTAAATAGAGGTGTTAGTCATTTAGTGAACATGTTTAACAAACAAACTAATAATTGGTTTACATTTAAGATTTTTGCAGTATGGCCTGGCTGTCATAGATATTATCATCTTAAATTGACCCCGTGACTATGTCAATCCCAAAGCCGAATGCGTATCCTACGACGAACGTCAGACACACATCTATGTGCAATAATATATTTGATTTTAATCCTATAGACATAAAAAGTAAAGCATGATGTCTTAGTTACAGTAACTCTATGTTAATTGGAATATATAATAATTAAGATATGACAAAACTACGGTTGAGAGTATATTGAATTTGTATATTATTATAGAAAAAGTTTTTAATAGACTATTTAAAGCTGCCTGATCTGTCGGTCGCGGAAAGTTAATGGAGAGAAATTAATGTCTAGTGTCCGGCCGAAAATTCTGTTTCGGTTTCGGTAGTGTTTCAGTTTAGATTCGGTTTCGGTGGTAAACCTGCCGAAAGTACGACCGAAACCGAAACTACATTCGGGAGTTACCGCGCTGTGCTCGTTCATGATCGGTGCGGTAAAATCCTAATCATGTTGTGACTTGTTTGTGTTCGCAATGCGTTTTGTTTGTTATTAGTTTTCGTGTGTTTTGTTTTATATTCCGTAAGTTCTATCGTGTGATATAGTGTGAGTTAGAGTATGTAGTAAACATCGAAAAATTATTGAATATAACAAGTTTAACATAACTATCTAAATACTTTGAGGTTACTTTAACTCATTCGCTAATGCTTTACGTAAACAAACATTAGTTGGGTATACTTAAATGATTTTTAAAGTATCATGGGATTGGAACCCGCGTCTCATGGAATCAAAAAACCGCTGTTTTATAATTTTTATGTTTTCTTTAAATATTCTTTCTATCCGTAGTGTGGATTAACTCTTTAAAAATAATTAAAATATTAAATAAAAATAGAATTCTCTCTTGCCAAATGATAGATCTTTGAATAGCCAAAATTTGTGAAAATCTCCCTACAGAGATGCTAACAAAGTAATAAGTTGTATAAAGCATATAATAATAATTTTCGATGCAGCGTAGTGGTTAGAGCGCATGGACGGTTTCCATGAGGTGCGAGTTCAAATCCCGCTGTGTTTAATTTTTTATATGTTTTCTTTAAGTATATTTATTTGTTAGGTCGCATAATATTATTAGCTTCACCTCTATTAGAGGGAATTTCAGAACTCCATAATATCTAAACGGACTGACAGTAAAACTATTGTAATAAAATAGAAAATAAAATGATGTCTGTACATTCAATATTTATAAAAACACATATAGATTTTTAAAATTAAAAAAATAACTATAAAGAAAAAAAAGATATACGCATTCACTTGAACCAAGTGAGCCCGTCATGGCGCAGTGGCACTGGCACAGCGTTTGTCATTGAACTCGTATGGTCACTAGGCTCCCTCCGCCTGCGCCTATGTGCCTTCTATTGGCGGAAAATAGTGTAAAGCCATTTAAATAATTCTTTAGCACAATAATATGTATCCTGGTTTATTTTAAATTAACGTTGCATCCAAGAATTCCTAAGTATATATCTTCTTTTTTGTACACTACTATCTATAAAAGTGACCAGTGTCTAAATCATAATTTGTCACTTCAATATTTTAATTGTCTTTATCTCGTAGAGGCACTACCGTATGTGGTATTAAAAAGCTGAATCAAAACAGAACAATTATTATGATAATAAGCACGGCGTGAGAACACCGTGATAATATTATACAACTACGTGAATACGTGTTTATGTAAATTTGTTATGGTCGTTCTTTAAATGATCCTCCTTATAATAAGTTCTTGACTTTGTATTTGTATATTGAGTTTTTATATATTATATAAAAAGCTATAGGGCCGGCAGCGGGCACGTAGTGTTAAGGCGGAACTCTACGCCGAGCTTTGTCTTGCTACCAGAGACACTACTAGAAAGCTACTACTTGGAGATGGATGCCCCGGCGAACTCAAGGGAATGAATTATATCCATCGCCCCAGTCAGCTAAGTTAAAGCACGGTATCGGTGTTGATACCAAGTTCGTAGGATAAAGCGTAAGGCTTTGTCTAAGAGTTGTATAGCCTCAGGGTCAATAACCTATTGCATAAGCAAAATAAGCTCTGCAGCTCGATCACTATATCGATACTGCAACGGCTATACGGTATCTTGAGATTGTAATTTGCACGATATTGTTAAACCTGTATTTATTATGGAAGCTACAATCTGCGTCAATGCTAGTAACAGTAGAAGCTTTTAATCGCTTCTCTAGATGTATGTAAGGATTCAATAAATTATTTATAGAGGCAGAGAGATAAGAGGAAACATGTAATAATTCCGTATTTTAGTGTATACTGTACTACTCCCTATTGAAATTTATTCTAGATAGTTCTAGGTATGTTGATATCTTTTAATAAATTGTAGATAGATTTTGCTGTTATACAAATTATTCCTGAACCTAATCCTGGAGAGAGAGGCTTTTAGAAGTACGATATAAAAAAATGGGTGACGGAGTTTTTTAACACTGGGTTCATAAAAAAATTATCAAGATGGCCGTCATCACGACATCGCGGATAAAGTCAGTGGCAATGAATATGTATTAATTAGTTTTAAATAAATTTTAATA
Organism: Dione juno; assembly: GCA_037127375.1. Classification (NCBI taxonomy): domain Eukaryota; kingdom Metazoa; phylum Arthropoda; class Insecta; order Lepidoptera; family Nymphalidae; genus Dione; species Dione juno. The sequence goes on from JAXRJS010000054.1 coordinate 123,498, forward strand.
GCATTTTTTGTTAGTAGTAGTTAGGTATATAATTTATTTTGTATTTACATACAGTAGTTTGCATTTACATTGCAGTAGCCACATACATATTCATAAAACATGGAGTGAAAATAAAATATTTAAAAAGAATACAAACATATATATATATATATATATATATATATATATATATATATATATATATATATATATATATATATATATATATATATATATATATATATATATATATATATATATATATATATATATAAAGTTTCTTTTGATGCCCAAATTGTACTCTGTCGACTAATTCGGAAACTTCTGTAGAACTTTCAGGATAAATATAGTAATTTAATCAAAACTTGTAGGGTATTTCCCGTTGACCTAGAATTATAAAATTTGACCAAAACATAGAAATAAAAATAAAAATTGTTATAAAAATTGTAAATATGTAAAAATTGTTAATATTTTAGTTGTATAGTTTAGTGAGTACCATAGCAAATTTAGTCTTTATTTTTATAAATTTTATTTTCCCCTGACCTACGTTATCAAATTGTACAGAACCCTCAATGCGCGAGTACTACTCGCACTTGACCAATATTTATTATTTGCATGAAACATGTTTGCTTGTATTTTCGATTCCCATACGTAGATATTATGTTGAAGTTTATAAGAAATTTTCGCTTTCTAAGTATCAGTGTAAGTCCTTTCGCCTCTGGTATGCAGTAAATGGGCTGGAAGTGGAGCTTCTTTACTTATTAATTGACTAAAGGTCATTGAATAACTCCGGAACACTCGGCTCTATACTAGAGATAGTAATTACCAGCAAGTTTAAAGTATTAAAAACAATCATATTTTAATTGCTATTACAACAACGACAACAACAATTAAAATTGTTGTCTTTTCGAGTTATGTGTTAAGAGAGTCCCAAAATTAAATGACATGAATAAATTAAAATATTGTCTAAACACGATTTAACCTTTACCTATCCGGAACAATAAAAATATATTTGAATACGAAAAAATATCAAGAACAAAAAACATAAATCTTGACTTCCATTGTTAAACAATGGAAATTATTAGTTATATTTAAATTTGAATGTGTGTGTGTGTTTGTGTAAAGCGACGCTAGCAATCTTAAGTATATTTATATATAGGGATGTAACGAGAAGACGATGCGAGTCGTGCTCAAATAGTCTAAGGGTAACCTTAGCTTCAGCACGGACATAAATAAATCATTTATCTATCATTATTTTGCTCAAAACAAATTTTTATTTGTTGAGCTTTCATTATCTTGCAAAGTACTCGAGAAGCTTTCGTTTGTAATATAATATATTTGTAATAAGGAGCTGTTCTAAATGATGGTTGAGCTGAAAAGGTAAGGGTTTTAAGTAATTATTACATAATCATTTTAAATATCTGGTAGAGTAAGTTATAAGTAATGTTAATTTAGTAATTGTAATAATACGTAGTAAGCAACGGTTAGCTAGAGAGAAGAGCTCTGACAAAGGAGGTAAGAGTTAATGCGCACATCCAGTGTATCCTGGTCTCCTCACCCTGCAACGTGACAGAATGAATTCATAGAATGCTAAGCAGTTCAACGCTTGTATACTGTTTCAGAAAAGAAACTACTTAGCATTCCATGGATAGAGCGTAACGGTGCCGGGACGTGTCACCGTGTTGTAGGGAGAGGAGCTCAAAGCAGTGCCTGGAACTTGTGACCCAGATGTAAGTTTGTGAGGCCCCATTGAAATGTGCATTACTCTCACTTACACTGTCCTCTCTCCTGTCTCAATCTAACGAAAATACTCAACTAGTAGTGCCTCGCTGTTAAGCCTCTCGCTCCTACCTCTACCGCATTTAAGCTTAATCTTGGTTAGTTGGTTAGGAAGTTCGAAGTACTTGTTAGTTTTGAAATAATGATTTTTGGGTATTTGTTCGGTATCCATTGTTTGCTTATTTTCAAGATATTGCCTGTTGAGTGTCCGGGCGCCCAAGGAAACGATTGTATATACGTGTATATAATTTAACCTTGACGCTGTAACCCGCATATAGCAGGATAAGAAAACTAAGGGACAGTACTTTTACCATGATGAGATGAACATGAGAAAATGACAATAATCAATTCCCTTGAGCGTGAATCAAACCCGGAGTCGTCACGTTTCCAGTAAGACGCGCTTCCAGCTGTCTCACAGCGCCGCGATAGGTTATAAACTAAATGTATATAAATTTACTTTTTGTTTTCCAGAATTATGAAGATAAAATTCTTGGAGCAATGTTTCTTCAAAAGCTTGCACGAGCAAGATCTGAAGTCGCATAAAGTTCCAACACTAAAGGTTATTTTCTGTGGCAAGTACAATTTATGTTTTTTTTTTAAACTAAAAAATGTAGAAAAATATATATGTATTGTAATTATTAAATGTTTATATATACTAGAGGACCCGTTGACGCGTGCAATACTCGTTGCCATAGCAACGTGTATGTCACTTGATACAAAAGTTATATTGTTAAACTTAAGATAGTGTGTAATAATTTTTTAATCAGTTCAATGCCCGCTCGGAGAAATTAATTATTTAGATATTCCTGCTCTCCTAAGAAACAATATGACGCTGTATACCGAAGACTTTTAAAAAAATTATAAACGCAATTATTACTTTAACAAAATTCCATATAAGAGATTACTACTCGTATATATATAATATAAAAGCATATTAACGCATGTTACGTTGAAAATTATTTATACTTTTTAAATATTTAGATATTTATATATAGATACATATATGTTGTATTGTATGAGCTACATGCGACGCGCTTGAGGTACCCCATACATTAATCACTCGGCCTCGGAATTATGGATATAAATGGTAATCTTTATGTTATAAAATTTATTTTTTTCATGGAATATAAAGGAAAAGAATAATTGAAACAAATCGTGGCGTTTGATCTCACTCGACAAGCAATGCTTTAGCTCAGTTTCGTTATTATTATACTGAAGCTAGGACTGTTGCGGAGATCGAGAAGATAAACGCGTCTCTGATATTACACGAAGAAACAATTATTAAATAGAAGAATCTAAGGAGTGAGTGGAGAGAAGAGTAGTGAGAATAGGTTCAAATACGGAATGTATTATATATACAATATAATATATGTTCTATATGTTATATACGTTCAAATACCCCTGAGCGGTTCGTAGTAGACGGGTTGTGAAAACCCATAATAATCTCTCTGTTCCATATACTATTGGGTGGGCTGACACTCGGGGAATATTATTATTATTATTATTCTGATTCACGCAACGGCTTTTCTTTTCCACCTGGCCTCTTTAACTTTGTACGGTTTTCATGGAAATTATCAAGACTAGGTTTTGGTGTAACTTTTTCTGTATACCCTTCCCGTCGCATGTAATTTTGATAATTTTAATGTTCTCCTCACCCAAATGGATATCGATCTTGACGTGATAATACTAACAGAATTCAATATAATGAAAATGGTGTACTATGCCTTTTGCCAGTCTTTGTTCACATTACATCTTGGGGTGGAGCTGCCAAGACACACCCGGTCAAATTAGAAGTAGCGCAGCGGGCTATACTCAAGGTGGACACTTTCCGCCCATACCTTTTCCCTGCGGATGAACTGCACAAGTCATGCGGGTTATTGACTAACCGACAGTTATTTATATTGAATATCCTCCAAAAAAAACATGTATCTCTCGAATATCAACCATCAAGGACGGCTGGTAAAAGGTTAAACTACATAGTTTGCCAAAGCAAATCTTTTAATACCAAATTTAGTATGAGATTCCTCTGCTTTCTAGTATCATTCCTATATAATAAATGCAATAAAATATTAAATATGCCCCTTAAATAAGTATCGCTGCATAATAGCTTTTGGTTGTCTAAATTAAATTATGAAGATACTGAAAGGCTACTCCACACAATTGTTTGAGAGACATACACACACACGTCATATTCACCTATACCTCATATATTTTTATTATATGTGATAGAAGAGTTTCATATATATGAAAATATAAAAAATGTAGTATGAATTAAACAGCGATATTTCATTTCATTAACATTTTTAAATTTCTATTTTAGATATCATTTCATATTTTCTTGAGACGTCTGATTATCTTTTCCTTGTTTAAACTTTTTGTTCAATGTTATTTACCTTGAAAGCCTGATTTCTTTGAATTTTCCATAAAAAATTCTCGAAAAGAAAACTGTTATGAAAGAATAATAAATAATGGGCTTAAGTTGACGTATTTTATCAATTAGGTACTCTAATTATAAAATGTTGTTTAGATATTATTAGATTTTGTCCCGTTTGACGTGAGAGAGTAGAGAGAGTATTTTTTTAAAGAAACAGTTAATATCTAAAAGTATAGTGATGTTTATGAAGTGTTAATATGATACAATATATACTATACAATATATCTATTGTATTACGCTTACATTTTCCAGTGACGTATAAAAATTAAAGGTCTGGCATCAGACCATTAACTTAAGTAGTCTAATTAAATTAGAAGAAATGAGAAAACGGCTCTTTACATAATGTTGTTGAGTATGGGGGCAGCGCTTATTACTAATAATTGTTGTTGTTTCTTTTTTTATGGCTTTTAGGCGTGCCAGTAGAGCACAATTCACTTCGGAAGTAGAAAAATATCATATGCAGAAGCAATATCCAAAAATACAGCAACCAAATACTCACTCTTAGCAAAGGATAGTCGAATGTCTGTCGTAAGAATACTGAGACTATCTATTGTACTTAATCCCTTCCGAAAGCCAAATTGAGAAGGAGCTAAAATTCTCCTGCTGTCCACTCATTCATTCCAATCGATTCTTTAAGAGATGTTCACATATTTTCGCAAGCGTCGATAAAAGTGCAATAGGTCTATAGGAGTTGGGATTAGAACGACATTTGCCAGGTTTTAGGATAGGGATAATGGTTTAAGACTTCCAAGATTCAGGAACCTCTCCCGAATCAAATGTTGCATTAATAATATTAAGAAAATACAACTTGGATTTATAATTGAGGATCTGAATAAAAGAATAAGGCACGCCATCTTCTCCAGGGTAAGAACCTTTTAAACTTGTTAAGGCAGTTTTGAGTTCGTCAAAGTAGAAAGGAGTATGGCGCGTATTTAGGACGGGTATCATGATTGGAATAAAGGGAGGAGCCAATTTGTTGGCAAAGATTTGCTTGCTAAGGATTATAAAGCAGAAGGTTCTGTAAGGTGCTTTTCTTAGGAATATGGAGATCTGCAGAAGTCAGAAGGGCCGAGAGAAAACCTTCATAACACGAAATGACATTCTCATCATCAATAACACTCGCGAGAGATTCAATCATACCACCAACAGAAGAGGAGAAGTCTAACCAGTTTGCCTTTTTAATATTATATGGAAGCATAGGTTTGTAAGCAGGAGGAGATAAATATCTATTGTTGAAAGAGAGGATGATGAGAAAGTGATCACTACCATGGGAGGATGGGAGAACATTCCATGATAAATGGGGTGTAAAAGAGGGAGAGCAAAGGAATAAGTCCACAGCAGTCCTGTGATTCTAGTTTGGGTTAACCCTTCGAGTCGGTGAGCCGTCATTGATAATGCAAAGATTTACATCATCAATCATGTCAACCAACAAAGGAGAAAATCCATCACAGTAATAACACCCCCATAAAGTATGATGAGTGCTAAAATCACCCATAACTACAAGGAATAGAGGATAGGATAGAACATAGCTCAGGAATGATGGAAGGATCAGGGTGAGGAATGTAAAGGAAAATAAAGGAAATATCAAAAGCCCTTATAGCTACAGCATTAATACGCTGGCTATGAGGGGGGAGGGGAACAGGTTAAAAGGAAGTAAAGTAACGAATGAAAATGGCACACCCCGCATACCCATCACTTCTCTTATCCAAACAAGAGAAACCTAAGACACCAAAAGGAGAATCAGGCCTCAACCAAGTTTCCGAGATGGCAATAATGACAGGATTGTGCAGGTTTATAATAGCAATAAGTTTATTATCATCATTAAGAATATTTTAAATTTTATTATGGTGTAAAAATTGACCAAACTTTATCGCCCGTATAGTAGCTCCTAAGGATGGGTCTTCGACTTCTCGAGAGACATGCACAATAAAGGGGCCTTTGTCGTCAATCGTGGATCCGTGTCGTGAACGTGTCGTCAAGGTGAACATAAATATTTTCATTAACTGGGTTAGCTGTATTTAAATCAGTTATTGTTTTTTTTTTTGGGAATATTTACATCCTCATAACCATTTGATATTAGGCGTTTCCTTGAATTAACAGAACTAGACAAAATATCTGAAATAGTTGGACCACCAGGATCCGGTCGGGAGGCCGGTCGTTATCCATATCTACCCAAAAAATAAACTAATTAAAAATAAAAAGCTTACCTAAATTAACAACACAAATATACAAATATTATAACTTAACACCACCCAATTAGTACAACAATACATAAAACCAACTATTTAAACACTACACGTGTGTCAACCAAATCTCACTACACGTGTGTCAACCACTACATACGCTAGCGAAAGAAAAAAACTTACTAATAATTAGAATATAACTTGAACTGACACTGACAATGGGAGGAATCGGATGTAGCATGGCTAGGGATAGAATACAAGTCCATGCAAATGAAATTGCGGGCGGCAATTTGTACTCAAAAAAGTTTTTACTAATCTTATATAGCATAGGGAACGGAGGCAGTATTTTCTATATCGAGATACACTCAGGCATCATAATATTTGATTATATTAATTTACAGCGTTAACAGTGTTGGCGGCGATATGGCTAAGCTGTAGTATACGCGGCCTCGCTGATGTAGACACTTTTCGAAATGTATACTACGGCGATAATATATCGGGTAAATATATTTTTGATTTAATCTAATTAATATATTATTATAAACTAATCAGAAATTAGTTTAAAATAATTATATACAATAAAGCTGTAACCCCTTTATGGACGTGCATTTGTCTTGTAAATTTAACTTGTTAGTTGTAAATACAAATTTTATTTAAGAAAATGTTAATATTCACAATATAATATTCTATATATTCTATATTACAGGTGTGTTGATCGCCACGATTTCTAATTTCTTTCTAAACATTATTTAGATAGTTTTGAGTTACCAATAAAAAAAACTATTTACTCAAGATATTTTTGTCATGTTACTAGATGGCGATGAGTTCGACTACATCGTAGTAGGCGCAGGCGCGGCCGGCAGCGCAGTCGCAGCACGTCTCACCATGGCCGGTCTTAATGTACTGTTAGTAGAAGCTGGGGGAGACCCACATCTACTTACTAAGGTATGTGTACTGATATTACTAGTTTCGAATAACAGGCACATTATATAAGTTTCAATTATTTTATTTTATGATTCTAGGTACCAGGAGCAACATTTTCGTTTTCCGGCACCTCTATGGATTGGAACTACGATACAGAATCTAATAATAAGTCGTGTTTGGGATCTAAACATCAGCGTTGTCGCTTAACCCGCGGCCGATGTCTCGGAGGATCTACAAGTATCAACTACATGATGTACACGCGAGGCAACAGACAAGATTATGACTTTAACATGACAGGCTGGACATGGAAAGATATAGAACCATATTTTCTACGATTTGAAGGCTTAAGAGACCTCAAGCGACTTCCAAAATCATCAGTATCATACCATAACACATCGGGCATCGTGCCTATCAGCTACTTTGAAGATTCCGGAAATCCCTGGAAAAAACGATTAATAGAAGGAATGAAATCATTAAATTTCCCGTATAATCCAGATGTAAATGCTCGATCTCAGATTGGAGTGTCCAAAGTACTTGGTTATACTTTAAATGGTGAGCGAGTTAGTACAGCTACAGCTTATTTAAAGCATAAAACTGTCAAAAGGCGACTCAAAATAGCAAAAAACAGTCCATGCACTGGTGTTATCATTGATGTCGATAATGTTGCTCATGGGTTAACCATCGCCAGAGGTTATAATGATACGTTACGCGTATTTGCAAAGCACGAGGTGATACTGAGTGCCGGTGCTTTCAATACTGCGCAGCTACTTATGCTGTCTGGTGTGGGGCCCAAAGAACATTTGGATGAGTTTGGTATCCCTGTTAAGGTCGATTTACCTGTTGGTGACGGAATGACAGATCACGTGCTACCATTAATATATGTTAAAGTAGACCACGACGCTAGATCAATTTACAGCCCCCTGTCCATTGCATCTAAAGGCTATCAAGCTCTGCAATGGCTATCTAATAGAAGCGGACCTCTTGCATCGAACGGTTTGACAGATGTGACTTCTTTTGTCAACACTAACTGTTATAACTTTACAACAAAAATGTTAGAAAATAATCGCCCTGAGTGTGAAATACCCACAACACAATTTATTTACGCTTTCGCTAGACAAGGGCATTGTGAAACCAGCTCAGGCTATCTACGAAGCTGCCTCTGCGTACAATGATGATATATTAGACCAAATTATGTATGAAAATGAGCGCAGTGCTTTGATCGTCGTATCTCCTGTAGTTCTACGGCCGGAATCTCAAGGCTGGGTTCGGTTGTCCAGTTTGAATCCACTGGCACCTCCATCTATCACACCAAATTACTTAGCTGACGACAGAGATGTGCAAGAAATTGTCCGGTCAATAAAAATTTTGAAAGATGTTTTAGAAACACCTATATTTAGGAAATATAATGCCTCCATACATATGCTACGTTTACCAGGTTGTCCTGAATTCGACACGGATGGTTATTGGGAATGCTATTCGAGGCACACAACTCATTCGGTCCAGCACGCCGTGGGCACGGCAGCGTTGGGTCGAGTATTGGACGAGAGATTGCGGGTTCGAGGTATCAAGGGTCTTCGCGTGGCGGATGCTTCCGCTCTCCCTCTCTTGCCTCGTGGTAATACAGCTGCCGCTGTTATTGCACTTGGAGAACGTTTATCAGATTTCTTATTACAGGATCACATTACGGCGATTTAAATACAAAATAACAATTTCAGATTACCTCAGAATACTCTAGTCATAAAGCCACTGCCATGCATGGTGTATGGTACACAAACAATGAGAAGAGAGAGAGAGATATAGAGTTAAGAGAAAGTGAACGTGACGTGAACGTGACGTGCAGCATTCTACATTGGTCATGAAGCTACACCATTACGGCATAAGAGGACGTGCACTCGATCTTCTGACCTCTTATTTAGCTAATAGCAAGAATGATAATAGAAAGATGTGAATGGCAAGAAATCTCCAGGGCCATTAGTCAGTATGGGAGTCCCACAGGGGTCTATTCTTGGTCCTTTTCTCTTTTCAATATATATAAATGACTTACCTAATATTTAATTGGAAGGAGCCATGAAATAGTATTGTTTGCTGATGATACTTCATTTATCTTCAAAATGAAAGGACAACAAAATATAATTGACGATGTAAACAATGCGCTCTCGAAAGAAGTACATTGGTTTAGTGCTAACAATCTACTAATAAATAGTACAAAAAACAATGTATAATTTTTCAAACACCCAACACAAAAATTGTTAAAGCCTCTACTCTTGAATGGTGAGACCGCGGATCCTGTTGATTCAACAGTATTTCTCGGTGTCACCATAGACTCTAAATTACAGTGGGGGCTCATATTGATAGATTGGCGAATAGACTGAGCTCAGTAGCTTTTGCGGTTAGGAAAATTAGATCGTTAACTGATGTAGAAACGGCTCGCCTTGTCTACTTTAGCTACTTTTATAGTATTATGTCTTATGGCATTATACTCTGGGGTAATGCAGCCGCTATCAATATAATTTTTGTCCTGCAGAAGCGAGCTGTTCGCTCAATCTATAACCTAAGCCCTAAAGAATCTTTAAGAGACAAATTTAAGGAAATTAATAACATAGGAAAAAGGACAGTTGCATCTCAATATGTCCTTGCAAATGTTTTATATGTAAAGCAATATTAATAATTTCACTAAAATTGGCGATGTACAATATTAATACTAGAAATAGGTTGAAACTTACCGCGCATATGACTCGATTGCATCGAGTCCGCAATTCCTTCATGGGACAGAGTAAACGCTTTTACAATAGGATCCCAGAAAACGTCCGAGAATGTTCTATATCACAATTTAAAAAAAAAATGTAAAACGACGTTTGTGTGTTAAAGGTATTACCTTATTAATGATTTTGTAAATGATAAGACACCTTGGGAATGAAATGCTCGCTCCAGTCTATCTCAAGCGTATCATTGTCAACAATGAATAATTGTAAATGACTATAAAAAAAATGTCCCGCTGAGTTTCTTGCGCCGGTTCTTCTCAGGTCTGAGGCATTAACTTTAGTGAACCGGTGGTAATGTTTTTGACGTTAAAAAAATGAATCGTGTATTCTTACTTTGAATAAAATTATTTGAATTCATTGACAAAAGGTCAGGTATTTATTATTGTACAGCTATTTGGTTACACATACAAAGCGTCTATATATTTTATAAATATAATAATATTATTATTTGTAATTCTTCACTATTCTAAATGTATTGAGATTTTTGAGGTTCTCAGAATTTCTTCCCGTTTTTTTATTAAAATTACAAAATTAAATATGTGCCTATATCAAAATACTATATCAAAAGCAATATGTGGGAAATCAGGACTGAAACATTATTTGCCAAACAATATTTTGCCAAAGACTACTTTAAATAATATGTTGACTTTTTTTACTTTGTAGGCTAGGTTACGCTTAGGCCGAAGATTCGACCAATTTTCGGCTAAAACTAATTTTCTTGGCTGAAAGTGAACGAAGTCAAATATTCTGTCGGATATTCAGTTGTTTAGCGATGAGTTTTTAGCAAAGTTTGAAATTATACAAATTTTATTCCTCTTAATAAAGGCCAAGGAACAACGATTGTTGAGCAAATATTTATTGCAATTCAGAAATCCTGCATTGAATTTACTCAATAGTGCCGAACATGATAAGTTCGTAGGTTCTATACAATCTATTGGTTTATACAGATTCAATTGTATCTATTGGCTACCTGAACAATTCCAAATTTATATCTCCCGTTGTCGAAATGATCGTAATGCAACTTTAGTAATCAATGCTACGGGTGGTATTGTAAAACGCAATAAGGCACTGAAGCCATATATTTTTTTATACCAATGTGTGCTCATAACAAAAGACGGTAGCGTGCCAACTTTTTAAATGATATCACCCGATCAAAGATCCATTATTGTTGCAGATTTTTTTAGCCACATTCTCGCTGCTAATGCTCCTATTCCACCGATTGTTGTGACTAATTTCGAATGGTCCGAACTACCATCGGTTGAACAATTAATTTTCTTAAATAACCAGATTAAAAGTATTGAAATGGCTGACTACAATGAGAATCACGATGATGAAGCTGCAGATAAACCAGATGAAAAAGCTGGTGGCAATATCGATAGTTTTCTAGAAATTATGAACAAAAAATAAATAAACAAGGCTGGAAGTTTTGGTGCGAGAATTTATATGATGCTGCAGTCGAAATAGCTGAACAATCTTCGGAAGGAGATACGATTAACGCATGCGATAACATCCATGCCACATCCACCGCAGTTGAATCAGAGTTTGCTGATTTGAAACAACGTGAATTTAGGGGCGAACTTCCGATGCGCATAGATAAAAATTAAAATATTACAAAAAAGTTACTTATTAATAATGTACTCGTATATACAAGTTTATGTACATATATCAATTTAGTAAATAAAGTCCGTTATTCTTGGAGGCTATTTCTTTAGATTTCATGACATTGAGTTAACTGTAGTCCAATAGCAATATTAATGACAGAGACTCAATCAAATTCTTTATAAGATACAAAAAAAAGGAGTTTAAGCTTCGATGTATTATAATAAATATTAGATTTTTATTCAGGTTTTTCAACAAATTTCTAATTCAAGTACGCTCTGCTGTAATTTTTATGTGAGTTCTAGTCCAAAAGCTGGTTTTTTTTATTAAAGGTATCTTTATAATCTTTGAGAAATCGAGAAGTTCCAGCCTCGTTTCCCAGGAGATGAGAGATTGCCATTTGAGATTTAGATATTTTTTCAAATGAACGATATTTATTGAGATTTTTTACCAAATTTCTAATTCAAGTATGCTCTGCTGACATTTTTTTGTGAGTTCTGGTTCTAAATTTAGATTTTAATTAAAGATCTTTTTTATATTCTTTGAGAACTCGAGGAGTTCCAGCCTCGTGGGAGCATATGAGATATTTAATGATTTTTTTCCTAATGTACGATTTTTATTGAGGTTTCTCAACAAATTTCTAACTCAAGTATGCTGTGCTGATATTTTTTGTGAGTTCTGGTTCTAAAATTAGATTTTAATTAAAGATCTTTTCTATATTCTTTGAGAAATCGAGGAGTTCCAGCCTCCTGAGAGAATATGAGATATTTTACGATTTTTTGCAAATGAACGATTTTTATAGAGGTTTTTCAACAAATTTCTAATTCAAGTATGCTCTGCTGACATTTTTTTGTGAGTTCTGGTCCCACAGTGAGTTTTTTATTAAAGGTATCTTTATGTTTTTGAAGAAATTTTTAAGTTCTTTCCGCTAAGTGTCATATCAAATTTTTTTATAAATATTTTTTGCAATAAAAATTTTCAAAAATTATTTTTTAAGTCAATTAGAAAGAACTATTCTTGAAAATTACCAGGAACTATAGAAGTCACCCATATGTGTATACAACTTGTCCAGAATTTTGTTTCTAAGAAAATGATCTGCTACAGGAAATTAGCAGATCATTTTTTCGAATGATTTTTTTATAGGTAAAAATGCCAGAACTATTTGTAAAATCTATCAGGAACTATAGAACTATGCTGCATACTAAGAGAACTTCTTTTTATTTTATATCTGCTGGACAATGATCTGCTAAGTTCACAGACATAACATCCCATAGGAGGACGTAAATTATCTATAATATTTACTTTTACGCTCATATTTCTGTTTCATGTTCCCTCAGGAGTCATGGATCTACATAACTTGTTTCACATCCTCTTCTCTTTGAATACTGCATAATACTTTAACTTTATAATTTTGCAAAGAAAGCTCCCGTACATGTTACAGCAAAATTTTTGGCTTAAGTTAATAAATTAATAAAATAGCCTTTTATTGATATAAAGTTAAACTTAGTGTTTACAAATTTAGGTTATATATATTTTTTTTCCCATCAACTGGATGTTTCTATCCCTTGTTTATCTGTCCTTTGCAGTCCTGGTCCAGCTAGCACCAGCTATCACTTTAATTTCGTCCTCTCATCTCGTGAATTCCGGCCAGGTTTTCTCTTGTTATATTTTATATTGCAGCTTATGACTGTTTAAGTTATATAACACCATATTAAAACAATTAAGAAAAGATTTAGTAGTGGCCATTTTAATGAAATTGGAAATACGAAAATGTATATATAATAATATTTCCGGTGAAGTGATTTTACTAATCTAAGTTGTATTGAATACAATTTATAACCAAAATACAGACCCACTATTTGTGTTAATGTCTTAATACTTAGCGACTTACATCTTACTTACCAACATTACTTGTATTTGTGTAGTCTGTGGCTGGTGTTTGTTCGGGGAGAGGATAATTGTGTTGTTGGTACTTGACCCAAAACTAAAGGTACTCCTTATAATATATACGGTATACGGTATAGTGTTAAATGACAATAAATAAACAATAAATTGATGCCTTTATAGAACAGTGGGACATCATATAATTGTAAAGACTGTCGTGGATTTGATAACAAATTTTTTTTTTCGTTTAAATGAAACCAAGTGCTTATTTAACCCGAAATTGGGCAGAAAGTAAAAAAAAGAATGATAATAACTACACATAAACCCCATGATAACCACACATAAGAACACCCACATACACACACACACACCTACACACTCGCTTGCATATTAATGTAAGAGTTAATTTTAGTATAGAGTCTAAGTATTATGTTTAATTAATGTAAATCGCGAGGTTACCGTACCAATTTCATGATCGTAGATTTCCCGATAAGTAAAGTACAACTTACACTTGCGGTCGTATGCACTCATTTCGTATGAAATTAACTACAGATATAAGTTTGTAATAGTTTATTTCTGTGTTAAACTTACAAATTAATAATGGTCAGATTTTTTCCTTTATTTACTGTGAGTTCTGACTTGTTGACAAATTTCGTAAGTCTAGGTGTAAGTACAACTTTTAAGAGTCTATATACTTACATTTGCGATCGTATGTACCAAACGAACCATAGATATAAATTTGTATTGGTTTTTTTTTTTCTGGGATATATCTATAAATTTCTAATATTCGGATTTTTTCCTGTGTTAACATTATTGTAGGCCACTTATGTAATTTATAAGTTTTGAAATAAAAAATAAAAAGTAAAAATGACAGCTTGTAAAAAGAGTTTTGTTTTGTAAAATACATTGTAATATTCATTCTCTCCATATATGTAAAAGCTGTATGATATTTTAAATAATAAACGTTTCGTGTATAAAATACTTTGTTTATTATTGCAATCACTAAACTAGTAAAGGCGATGCCATCGTAGTACCTACGGTTATTAAGGGGCTTATCTGGATCTGGGGTGCCAGACGACTTGCTCATAAAGCTTTGGGCTAGTCATGTACCTCGGAGCGTGCAGCCCAGGTATCAACATGTACTCCTAGTAGGTCGAAGGAAATTGCAGCGTTAACCCGGCAAGTCGAAGCGTTGGCTGCGAAACTCGACCGAACATCGCGATCAAAGTTCAGAACCGGATCGTCTTCACAACGCCGAGGTCGCTCATCTTCATTAAGGTCGCACTTTAGTTACAGGAAATTTCCCACCGGCTGGAACCACAACAAGTTCGGTGAAAAGACAAATAAGCGTGAAACCCTGCGACTTTACGGGAAATGCGAAAGGCAGTCGGTAATGGCGGTCGACGACTGCCCAAGTGCTGGTTGCTTATTTGTCACGGATAGACAATCAAAATTACAATTTCTCGTGGACACTGGAAGTGATTTGTGTGTTTTGCCTCGCAGCTAATTAAAACAATACCGTGCAAAAACTGACTTTGAACTATGTGCCGCTAACGGATCAGTGATAAACACATACGGCTTTTTGGTACACTTGTTTGGTGTGCTTTGTTTTTACACTTGGTTTTACACCTAGGTTTGCGCCGTGACTTTCCGTGGCATTTTATCGTGGCCGACGTTACAAAGGCGATAATAGGAGTAGATTTCTTATTTTACTATAATATTATGGTGGATGTTCGCAATCAGCGTCTCATAGACATAGTTCGTAATGAAAATGTTTCGTCGGTGAAGGTAGTATCCGGTAGCTCTGTGTATCATAACATATTAGCGGAATTCACCGAAATTACTTGTCCACTCGGCATTTATCGCACACTTGGCATATACACCACAGTACAGTACACCACATCCGCACCACACCTGGGCCTCCGGTTTGCTCATTGCTTATCAGATTGCACTGTGTTTTCTACCATAGGTCTAGTCAAAGCTTATAACCAGATCCCCGTGCATTCGGATGACATCGCAAGGACAGCTATCACGATTCGCCATTCGGCCTTTATGAATTCCCGCTCATGACGTTCAGGCTTCGTAATGCCGGTGCACGAGCACCTGCGTCAAGTTTTCATTAGGCTGAAGCAATATGGCATGGTATTCAATACGGCTAAACGTGTATTTGGCGCTTCAGAAGTTAAACAGTAAAGAATTATAACCGAAAACAGTAAAATAATTGCTTAGGCTTATGGGCATGATAAACTTTTACCGTAGGTTTATCCCAGGCACAGCAAAGTAGGAAGCCCCTCTAAACATGCTGCTCACAGGATCAGTGAAAGGTTCTCACCCAGTCCATACCGCGGGTTAGTCACTCGAGGCTTTTAAAGCTTGCAAAGAAGCTTGTGTCAGGCCGCCTTGCTGGCTCATCTTAGTTATGACGCTAAGTTAGCACTCGTTATTGATGCATCTGACAAGGCTATTGGCGCGGGGTTAGAGTAGCAGAATGGTGATTGTAAATCTTGGGAGCCGTTGGCATTCTTCTCTTGTGGACTGAGTTCTTCTCAACAGAAATACTCACCGACACGACACTACGGTCGAGAGCTGCTCGCCATTTACGAGGGCATAAAATATTTCAGGTACATGCTCGAGGCCCGTGATTTTACTATCTACACCGACCATAAGCCGCTGACCTACGCCTTCCAGAATCGGAAAGAAAACTGCTCGCCAAGACAGTACCTGGATCTGATCACGCAGTTTACCACTGATGAACGCCACATATCTGGCAAGGACAATGTCATGAATGATATCTTTTCGCGAGGATGTTGCCCAGCCAACTGATATGGAACAGCTGACTATCAAAAAAATCGCAGAAAGCAAATCGCAGAAGGCTCCACGTCACTGCCTTAAAAAACACGAGCGTGGCAAGACCGTTTGTCCCTAAGGCTCTACGGAGAAGGGTGTTTAGAATTTGCATTCTCTTAGCCACCCCGGGGCAAATGCAACAGCCAAACTGGTCTCCAAGCGATATGTGCGGCCAGAAGTTAGGAAGGACTGCAGGAATTGGGTTCGAACATGTATAGCGTGTCAGCGTTCCAAAGTCATACGTCATAGAAGCACTCCTGTTGGTACCTTCGCCCTTCTGCACCACGCTTCAAGTTTGTCCATATTGACTTAGTGGGACCATTGCCCCTATCTCAAGGTTATAAGTATTGTCTCACCGCTGTCGACCGGTTTACGCGTTGGCCTGAGGCAATACCGTTGACAGATATTACGGCGGAGACGGTAGCAAAAGCCCTACTAGGTGGCTGGATTTCCAGGTTCGATTGCCCTACTGACATTGTGACAGATCGGGGCAGGTACTTTGAGTCAGAGTTTTTCCAAAGACTTTCACGTATCGCTGGGTTCACCGCAGAACCACAGCCAGCCTGCAATGGCCTCGTGGAAAGATTAGATTTCATCGGCAGCTGAAGTCTGCCATAATCTGTCACGGAAGCGTTGATTAGGTTGAATATCTTCCACTCGTGTTGTTGGGTGTACGTAGTGCCTTCATGGGAGATCTGCAGACTACGTCAGCCGATTTAGTGTATGGTGAACCATTACGTCTGCCAGGAGAGTTCTTTTTGACAGAACCCAACTACACTCCAGACTTGAGGGAATTCACATCAAGACTAAGGAGAATAGTCCAAAGCTTGAAGCCTTCACCTACCTCTAGACATAGCGGAAAGCGTCCAACGTACGATTGTACTGTAGGTGGTACCTTGAAACCAGCATATTCCGGACCTTATGAGGTGCTTCAGCGCGACGATAAAGTTTTGACTATTCTAGTCAATGATAAGAAAGTCACAGTATCGATAGACCGAGTAAAGCCTGCCTATATACTGCATGACCCAGACACCACTCCATACACACCCACTTACTCAACTAATCCCACTCGTACTTCACAAAGTCAACAAGAAGACACACATAATACACGAACACATGTGACACAATCAGGGAATTAATACTCACCAGATCGCGAGGAAAATATTTTCTGGACACGATCGGGACGTAAAGTTAGGTTTCCAGACTACTATCACCCGTAGGATGGTCTCTGGGGGGAGTGATGTAGACCACTTATGTAATTTATAAGCTTTTTAATTAAAAATTAATAGGTAAAAATGACAGCATGTCATAAGCATTTTGTTTTGTAATATTCATTATCTCCATATATGTAAAAGCTGTTTGAGATTTTAAATAATAAACGTTTCGTATATAAAATACTTTGTTGATTATTGCAATCACTAAATTATATATCCTCATTTATTGGAAAATTTCTTAACACTAGTCCTACGGAAAATACCCTGTAGATTTTGAATTGCGCGGAGACTTTTGTACAAAATGCCAAACAATTAAGTTTAAACGCTCATACCTGATTATTATTATGTGCTCTAAGGTATCATTGATTTGGATTTTTTAACTATTTGAAAATAATAGAAAGCTGTAGCTAGAGAGCAGCACGTCGTTTTGAGAAAACGCTCTTAACAGATAGATACATACAGACTGACGGCCAATAAACTCATCCTATAAGGGATCCGTTCTTTTTTTTACGTATACCCTAAAATAACCAAGACTCTGACCAGAATGACGTATAAAGAGCGAAACATTCTCCCGACTTGAGGATTCAGCTTCGATTAGGACTTGAGGAGGGGTAGTTGTAATGAAAGACGTAATATAATCTACTTGACGCTAGTGACGTCAGACGTGTGCTTCCGACCGGACCGGACTCCGAAGAGGCCATTGTCATTTTCCCTCATGTATGTAATAATGTATAATATAAGGTTTAAGATTATATATTTCTCATACGGACACAATTCACTGACTTGACAATAGCATATCACACTTGATGTAAAGACAAGTTTCGTGCATTGCATGTGTATAATATATTATAAGTTATAAAGTACCAACCTACGAGTACATAAGTGATAAAGTATATAACTTACAACATAATGTTTACATCCTACACAACATTCGCCCCGACCGCTCGCACCGCACCGCGGCGCTGCTCCGACCACAATCTTCTACATAATTACTGACGGCTTTGCGGCTCTCACGCGTTAGAATTTCTGAAGACCTCGAGTCTCACACTGTACGTCATATATTCAATTTAATGTCAATTACTTATTAAGATGTAATGTTTGATGTATAGTCTATTACAGGAGGCGTAGGCGAAGAGACTAGTATTCATGTATTTGTCTATTCCTGTCTCTTTTAGGGACTTTATATATTAAGAAGAATGAGTAAAATTTAACATCTCCGTATCTTATTTTATTAGTAACAGTTTTAATTATACATAATATAAAGACTATTCCTCAATCCTTATGAGAATCGAATACACTACTGTTGGGTTGCTGACAATTTTAAGCTTCACCACGATGGTGTTACAGACGGTGCCTAATTTTAAAGATGGCTTAACTTACTTTTACACTATATAGTTAGATAAAACCATAATATATATTGGAATACAAAATATATTCTTATCACTATACTTCAGATCAACGAAAGCCCGGTATCAGGTACGTGTTTTATTTTTAAAATATTAAATTGCTATGAAGAAACGACGGCTTGTAGGTTCGATTCCCACTCAGGGAGAATTAAATATTTCCATTTTCTTCGCTCTGGCAACAAGGCAGAGCTCGGCGTTGAGTTCCGTTACTCAACACGGATATATATATATATATATATATATATATATATATATATATATATATATATATATATATATATATATATATATATCGCAAAGACATTTTGTAATGTCCTGCGTCGCTTTATCTCGAGCACGAGCCAGGTTGTATATGAGCTTCTGCCCCTCCACAGTTTCAAGTTTATCGTACAATGGCGACAAACTTTCTCTGCGGGCTCTGGCTACAGCTCTTTTGCTGGCCCGTTTCGCTGCTATGTACTCCAGTCTGTCTTCAGGAGAGTTGGAATGCTGCCATTCTTTAAACGCAGCCTTCTTTTCCCGAATCACCCCCTGCACCTGGTCATTCCACCACCATGTCTCCCTGTCGATGACACGCCCACTCTTAGTAACGCCAAGAACTCGCTTGCCCGCCGCAATGATTGTTAAATGAGCTCGATCCCATGCAGTCTGAGCGGTCTCGGTGTTAGTCAGTAGATTTTGACTCTCCACCTCCGCCAAGAAGTCTGTCTGCATCGGCCCATTCAACAACCACCACTTAATCCTAGGCTTGCGTTTCTCAGCTACTTTCTTTTTCGGGGTAACATTATAGTCCATGACAAGGAGGCGATGTTGGGCCGTCAGGCTTTCGCCGGGAATGACCTTACAGTTGGTCACCCTGCCTATATGACACCGTCTAGTCAGCAAATAATCAATTTGAGTTGAGTGGGACCCGTTCTTATACGTTATAAGGTGCTGAGGTTTCTTCTGGAAGAAAGTGTTCACGATGGCCAGACCAGACGCAATGCAGGTTCTTAGAATATTTTCTCCCTCTACATTGCGAAGACCATATCCAAAACCCCCGTGAACACGTTCATACACCTCAGCGACCCTACCCACGTGACCGTTCAAGTCCCCCCCAACTAAGATTGCTTCGGTAGACGAGGGCGATGTGGTGATGGCGACGCCCTAGCCAGCTTTTTGTCAAATCGGTCCATATGAGTGGCGAAGTGGTTTTTAGTGGAGCGATTGCCATCTGACCTCCAAACCCATTGCTGGGAGAAACCAAGAAAGGAAAGGGAATAAGAGGCAGAAAGACTTGGAATATAGGGGAGGGACACCACTTACATGGATTGGATCGGGTTATGAAAGTGGTGGCTCGAAGTCCCGGGGTCGCGTACCCGTATGCCGGAAACCAAATATCGGACAGATAATTGGCTAGACACCCTCTGAGTTATATATATATATATATATATATATATATATATATATATATATATATATATATATATATATATATATATATATATACATATATATATATATATATATATATATATATATATATATATATATATATATATATATATATATATATATATATATATATATATATA
The DNA here is from genome assembly GCA_037127375.1 of Dione juno. Classification (NCBI taxonomy): domain Eukaryota; kingdom Metazoa; phylum Arthropoda; class Insecta; order Lepidoptera; family Nymphalidae; genus Dione; species Dione juno. The sequence goes on from JAXRJS010000054.1 coordinate 144,083, forward strand.
TATATATATATATATATATATATATATATATAAGTCAGTAATTATGTAGAAGATGTATGATGATGATGTATTCGTCCAGAGGGTGTCTGGCCAAATGTCTATCCGATATTGGTCTTAGGCATACGGGTACGCGACCCCGGATCCTCGATCCACCACTGTCATACTTCTTCCCAATCCATGAAAGTGGTGTCCTTACCCCCCCTCCCCCTTTTTACTAATCTTTCCCCTCTTATCCTTGGCTTTTTCCACAAAAATGGGTTTTGGAGGTCAGATGGCAATCGCTCCATTAAAAAGCCGCCACCAGCCACTCATATGGAAAGACCAAAAATGTTGCTGGGTACTGCTAGGGCGTCGCCGCTAAACGACGCGCAGGCACATCGCCCTACACCTGTGTTAAATGGGCAAGGGCTACCGTGTCAAGTACGGACACGGCTAAAGAAGATAGTACCCAGAAGGAAACTCCGCTTTGCAACGTGGAATATTGGCTCTCTAACCGGACGATGCAGGGTTTGAGGCATCGACTACGATGTCCACGCCCGGGTTAGCGCTGCTTGGGCCAAATGGCGGGAGGTCAACTGGTGTGGTCTGCGATCGCAGAATACCGCCCAAACTCAAGGGGCTGACTACAAGAGCATGATCCGACCAGTTCTTCTATACGGCAGCGAATGTTGGCCAGCATTATCTCGGCACACTCAGGAGCTTCACGTAACGGAGATGAAGATGCTGAGGTGGATGTGTGGCGTTACTCGGGCTGACCGCATACGCAACACATTCATTCGAGGTAGTCTTGGGGTCCGTGACGTAGCGGATAAGCTCCAAGAGCGTCGTCTGAGATGGTATGGCCACGTTTTGCCTAAGAACTACATCGGAAGAAAATGCCTTGATATGTCTGTCCCTGGAGTAAGACCCCCCGGACGCCCAAGGAAGCGATGGCTGGACGTCGTGACGCACGACATGAGAGCCAATGGACTAACCACTGAGGATGCTCACGACCGTGCAAAGTGGAGTAGACTAAGTAGGAAAGCAGACCCTGGCAATAGGCTGGGATAATGCTAAGTGGAAGAAGATGTATGTTATGATTTCATGTTTACGATATATTCTCTATTACGAGGATTTAATAGATAGAATAATTTTTTATAGACTACATCACGCAAACAAGTCACCTAATGGTAAGTAATCACCGCCGCCCACGACCCCGTGTAGCTCCAGAGGTGCTACAGGTCGATGGGCCTTTAAAGTGGAGGTGGAGGTACACGTGCCATTCGAAGTTACCATGTCGTATTGACCTGGAAATACCACAAATAGACTATTCCACAGTTGTGTGGTGTGCATGAATAAAAAAAATCAACTTAACCGCACACTTATGGAGCGCCAAGTGTCCAGTAGGTAAAGTACTTAAAATTCTGCGTTAGGTCAAACAGTTTCCCAGAACACTCCACATATATATGCGATAGTGAAGAACACACAAGAAGGATACGTCTCTACGCAATCCATTATCATCAGGTTGTCATTGCTATGAAAATAAAATCTGGAAAATGTATAAAATATAAGTAATATAATATATACATAAAAAAACATATGAATAAAAACACTCGTAAACAAACATTTCCATACACTATACACTATACTCAATCAATACTCATGGCAATATTATTTCCAAAACCGAAGCGCGGCCGACAACAAACGTGTTAAGTAAAATTTATTTGACGTTAATTCGTGTTTTGGCTCGGACACTCCTGTTTATTGATATGAAGTGTCCGTGTAATTGGACGGCGCTGTGATAAAGTGACACATCACTTCTGTTTTAGTGGGAAGCAATCACCTAAGTAGTCAGATGGATACAAAAATCAGGCCTTCAACTAATTTGTTCCTGTTTCTACAAGTTAAGTAAACTAATGTTATACTGACCTGGTTCTTCCCGTCCATGTTTCAGGCTATATGTTATTTATTAGTAAGCCAAAGAAAAGAAGAAACTATTTAGAATTCCGTAAATAAATGTTATAAGGGAAGGAAATAAAGGAAGGCACGACCCGGACCCGTTACTCGGGCTGACCGCATACGCAACACATTCATTCGAGGTAGTCTTGGGGTCCGTGACGTAGCGGATAAGCTCCAAGAGCGTCGTCTGAGATGGTATGGCCACGTTTTGCGCCGGCCTAAGAACTACATCGGAAGAAAATGCCTTGATATGTCTGTCCCTGGAGTAAGACCCCCCGGACGCCCAAGGAAGCGATGGCTGGACGTCGTGACGCACGACATGAGAGCCAATGGACTAACCACTGAGGATGCTCACGACCGTGCAAAGTGGAGTAGACTAAGTAGGAAAGCAGACCCTGGCAATAGGCTGGGATAATGCTAAGTGGAAGAAGATGTATTATAATGTATGTTATGATTTCATGTTTACGATATATTCTCTATTACGAGGATTTAATAGATAGAATAATTTTTTATAGACTACATCACGCAAACAAGTCACCTAATGGTAAGTAATCACCGCCGCCCACGACCCCGTGTAGCTCCAGAGGTGCTACAGGTCGATGGGCCTTTAAAGTGGAGGTGGAGGTACACGTGCCATTCGAAGTTACCATGTCGTATTGACCTGGAAATACCACAAATAGACTATTCCACAGTTGTGTGGTGTGCATGAATAAAAAAAATCAACTTAACCGCACACTTATGGAGCGCCAAGTGTCCAGTAGGTAAAGTACTTAAAATTCTGCGTTAGGTCAAACAGTTTCCCAGAACACTCCACACATATATTCGACAGTGATGAACGCACAAGAAGGATACGTCTCTACGCAATCCATTATCATCAGGTTGTCATTGCTTTGAAAATAAAATCTGGAAAATGTATTAAATATAAGTAATATAAAATATATACATAAAAAAACATATGAAAAAATGCTCGTAAACAAACATTTCCATACACTATACACTATACTCATTACTCATGGCTACATTATTTCCAAAACCGAAGCGCGGCCGACAACAAACGTGTTAAGTAAAATTTATTTGACGTTAATTCGTGTTTTGGCTCGGACACTCCTGTTTATTGATATGAAGTGTCCGTGTAATTGGACGGCGCTGTGATAAAGTGACACGTCACTTCTGTTTAGTGGGAAGCAATCACCTAAGTAGTCAGATGGATACAAAAATCAGGCCTTCAACTAATTTGTTGAAGTTTCTACAAGTAAAGTAAACTAATGTTATACTGACCTGGTTCTTCTCATCCATATTTCAGGATATATGTTATTTATTAGTAAGCCAAAGAAAAGAAGAAACTATTTAGAATTCCGTAAATAAATGTTATAAGGGAAGGAAATAAAGGAAGGCACGACCAGGACTTGCAACACAAGTGTATTTTTAAGGTGTTCCTTGAAAATGCTCAGTTTAATCCTACTTAATCATAATTTAAATAATAATGCGGCTTTGGAAGTATTATCTATAAATAAATTGATTCTAGACAGGATTTTTTATCTTTCACTCTTACTTCTAACGCGTACAAATTTCATAAACCAATTTGTTTGTGATTTCCAACTTTACAGACGAGATTTAGGAAGTTCCTTGGAGATTTACATGCTTGATTATAGAGATTAGAAACATTGTGTGACATTAAACAAAGATGTGATAACCATTCAATTAGTGTCAAGTTGACACGTTGAGAGCATGTCCTGCACGCCTCTCACGCCTCTCACACCCTGCACGCCTCTTACGCCTCGTTACACAAATTGCGCGTCAAAAGAAACCAGCACTGTAGAAAATAACCGCAGTAATGTATAAGGTAGCCTTATAAGTAGGTAGCTATAATATACTTATGATACGAGATATTATTATGTACCAATACAAACAGTGATGAAACATTGTTTCATAATAATTAGTAAGTAGTCTATCCATCCTGCTCTAGTGTCAAGACACTTCGCTCTCCCGCCTGTGTTTGAGACATATTGTTTTGAGAGGCGGTGCGGCGCTCAGCTTCGTAAGGATTTATTTAAACAGGTTACTAAAATTATTCAAATTAAATTACACACTTACATTAGAACTTTCGAATTTCATTTATTATTTCAACTATTTTTAAACTATCTCTCAGATGATTATATAAAAATAAAGTCTTAAACTAAATATGACACACACATACATGTTAACCGCACAAGCGCCTGTCTATATTTTTATTATATAGAAAGAAAAATTTTATAACTTCTACATGAAAGGATTTTTACTGACGGTTTTTTAATACTGTAATAGTCTGATATTCAAAAAGCTCTCATAAATTTAAATCCAAATAGTTTATGGTCCGTAAAGTGTATCGCGGCTACCGCAGTGGAGGAGCTTCTGTGTTCTTATTGGTACAGTGACTTTACGACCTGATCGGTTCAAGATAAGCTTTAATAGTATGAAAACTTAAACGAGAGACGTTTTTATTACTTGGCCGTAGAAGCCAAATAAAGTTAATACCAAGTGTGCTTTTAATAAGTTTTGTTTAGAAAGAATATGTTTTAAAGATAGCAAAATAATCATAGCGTTAGTATGCTAATAAAATTTATTTTATTTGCTTAAACTTGTTGCTTGTCGATAGAAAAAATATATTTATATTTAAGTCTTATCGTATATCAGACAAAATGAGGCCGAATGTCGCCAAATATCAAAATTCATGTCCAGATATCAAAATTATAGAACAATATAATATTATATTTATCGCTGGACACCTTCTCATTATCACAATAATATGCTGAGACATGACAGTTATATATCTCAAGACTTACGCAATCTGACGCGTTTAAACTTTGCTACTAAAAGTGTCTTCGCAGCCCTCGTTGACAATATTTGTGTCGACTAAATAAACATATAACCCTAATTGAGTCGCCTGAAATAACAAAGTGACAGCGCTCGCGTTACGGCGACCAGTCTTTTATTACCTGGAAATTGAACCTTATTAGATAATGTTCTAAATAACTAAATTATGAACAATGAACTGAATAACATCGTAAGATGGGAATAATGTTGGAAGCTTCTTGTGTTGTATGTAATATTGGAACTCGCCCTGTCTCCGTCTGCCTCGAGTCTGTATGTATGTGGAACTACTGGTCAAACTAAGACCTAAGTTCTTGAGTAGGGCTAAATCACTTTTGATTAGACTTTACTAGTTCAAGTCATTATCAAATTATGTACAAAATCTATATTACATTATAATGTATGTAGAAAACAAGCCAAACTTTTAACTCTCGTAGAAAACCAAAGTGTGGAAATATATTAGAAGATTAAATTCAAATTATAGTAGAATTTTAATTTGAATATGAACAAAGTTCAACAGTCTTCATACAACATACAAGTATGATAACAAGGAGTTATAGCGGTTTGGGAATTAGTCTCCGAGTAACTATTGTGAGCAGACACGACTGTAACATTTAAGTTATGTTTTACATTTTATCAATATTATTTAGTATTATATTTGTATGTCCAACGTGACTTTGTTTAGTTAGTTATATATATATATATATATATATATATATATATATATATATATATATATATATATATATATATATATATATATATATATATATATATATATATATATATATATATATATATATATATGTACGTTGATCGTTGATATATATTGTATGTATGTACGTTGATCTATCGACTTGTGTCATTTTACAGCGGCAGGAAGAGCGGACGTGCCGGAGAACGGATTCAATGCAGTGCATGTTTTAACTATACTGAATAAATCATTTAATCCATACAATACATTATTTATCTATCTATAAATAATAAAACATTTCGACATTTTGTTCTGTTACTTGAATATTTTAATAGAGAAATTATTACCTACGTTAAAATACCAATGGAGTATGTTTGTATTTTTGTCTGTTAATATGCGCACATCTTTGGATCGGCTGGACAGTTTTGAACGATTTTTTTCCATAATTTACATAGGCATAATTTATTTGGCACACCTGATGCAGTCCAAAACAGTCCAGCTTAATTACAAGAAATGATGTTGTTGCAACATCCGTAAAAAAAAGGCTCGAACATGAAGAGCACTTTCCATTGACATGATAACAAAGTTTTGGAACACCTGATGTAGACCCATGAAAATTGGGTGACAAGGGCTTTATTATAAAATCCCCGCCAGTCCATTTACTAGCCATATATATATTACGATTATAATATTAATGAATGATTAATGTCAAAAAATTATTATAAAAATAAATAATTAATTTATAAATAAATATTTTCATAGTTTCAGTCGTATTGAATTAGATCGTTACTTCTCTTCTTCTTCTTGGCATTAGGCCCGGCTTCGTTTTCCAGGGTCTGTCTTCCGACTAAGCTTATTCCCCTTTGCATGGTCTTTAACATCCTCAGTGGACAATCTATTGGCTCTCATATCCTGCATCACGACATCCAGCCACGCTCTTTTGGGCGTCCGGTTGGTCAAACTCCAGGGACAGACATGTCAAGGCACTTCCTTCCGTCATAGTTCTCAGGTCGGCGCATAAATGGCCATACCATCTCAGGCGACGCTCTTGGAGCTTATCCGCTACGTCATGGACCCCAAGACTATCTCGAATGAATGTGTTGCGTATGCGGTCGGACCGCGTAACGCCACACATCCACCTCAGCATCTTCGTCTCCGTGACGTGAAGCTCCTGAGTGCGCCGAGATAATATTGGCCAATATTCGCTGCCGTATAAAAGACCCGGTTTGATAATGCTCTTGTATATCGGTCCCTTGAGCTTGGGCGGTATTCTACTATTGCAGACCACATCAGTGACCTCCCGCCATTTTGCTCAGGCAGCGCTTATACGGGAATGGATATCGTGGTCGATGCCTCCAGACTCATGCATAACGGATCCAAGGTATCTGAACTTCTCCGACTTAACGGCTGGCTCAGGCCCGATATGGATGGTGCTCGAGTCCGGGTTCCCGCAAGCCATGTACTCGGTCTTTGACACATTCAGTTTAAGACCACGGTTCTCAAGCGCAAAGCGAATTAAATCGTTACCATATAGACATATTCTTTGTAGTTACTTAAAAAGTATTGTTTAGTTTTATATGAACTACTCTGATATACTATACTATATACTATATAACATAAACAATCTATGTCATTGACATTCATCGATTTTGACATAAATCAGTCTAATCGCTAGCAAGAATATTTCCTAATGTATATATTTTTTTTTTTCAGTTAAGATATTATGTGTGCTATTAAATATATATTATACTACACAATAGCAAAATATTGCTCTATATATTGATTTTAAAATCTTTAATATTTAATCTATTAGGTTGGGACAAGACTAAAATAATAACGCGTATAACTGTCCTATTGACAGCGTCCGTGTTTAACGTTTGGCGCGCGGATATGCCTGTTACTTGTGATGGATGAACAGACAGTACATTAACTATTCCCGCGGACTAATTCATATATGTATACTTATCTGATAAACAGTACAAGCCTTCTGGATTGAATAGCCATTTGCTGCCACATTTGTCTAAAAATATAAAATATATCACTTGGTTTTAACATTCAGGTAGGTGTAAAAGTGTGTAGGTATCGCCAATCAAATGCCTATATATGTAGCTCTCTAAATATTATCATTCACTACGATAGTAAAACAATATGATAACAATAGCGTCCATTAACTGAACTCGAAAAGCGAACAAAGGCTATCGAGTATCATATAATATGCCGCCCATAGCCTCCCGTCGCCGCCCGTCGCCGCCCGTCGCCGCCCTCTGTGGGCAACTTGTGTCAACAAACAATTATTTTTACTTGCAACATGTTAACCAATTAATGGTTCAGTAAACTAGAAGGGTTCAATAAATTGGAAAAAATGTCAGTTTAAAAATCACCATATATACATGATGGTGGTAACTTAAAGTTATATAGAAAATAATATTTAAAATACAATTAATTTCTCTTCTATACAGATGATTGCTTCGACAAGATATCGCTATTCTGCTTTTATTACTTTTTGTATAATTTCTAATATAATGAATTGTAATATCGTAACCTAACGTCGCATTTTGTTTAAGTAGAACAAAACCATAGCATAACATTATGCTGTGGTAGACAGGGTAGGACAGGGTAGGACAGGGTAGGTAGATAGGGTAGGAAAGTGAAGAACTTTCTATACAAATGAGCATTACTTAATACTTCAACCGAAGTAAACATTTAAAGTGCAACGTGTCAGCTCTCAATTTGATCAATATGTGTTCTATAAGCAACACTATATCTTTCTCGATGAAAATCAAAATTCTACCATCAATTAAGATTAATTGATGGACGAGGCGAAAGAGGTATGCAGGGACCGCAGGGTTGGCGATCCTCTCTGGCTACCCCGCTAGGGATACAGCGTGAAGGTATGCAATTAAGATTAAATGTCTTCGTTGTAAGAAATACTGTTTTCAACCGAGGTTTATCCAAGGCTGCCTATAACCAAGCGTTACGTTGAACCCAACCCGTACAATGAGACGGAATATAAGGAACGGAATGTTTTATCATTAATCATAAAACATTATATATATATATATATATATATATATATATATATATATATATATATATATATATATATATATATATATATATATATATATATATATATATATATATATATATATATATATATATACATATATATATATATATATATATATATATATATATATATATATATATATATATATATATATCAATCACACCTATAGCCTCTAGGGTACACCGGTACAGCGGAGTCCAAACAAACAACATAAATTAAATAAATCCCTACAAGAGAGACACAAGAACAACATGATAATCACCGCCAACTTTTAGAATTGCCATTAAAAGTTTTAACAACACGACCTCGAACTTTCTGTGTAATAATTAATTAAAGGAAAAAAAATGAAAGCGTGTTGTCACGAGTCACGACGAGCGACGCTTACAGCCTGTTACAGTCTGTTTGTTGGTTAAGTTTAGTATCAATTAAAAGATATATCTCTTCTTGCCACTTCAAGTTGGCCTCTTATAGTTAGTTAGTTAGTGTAGTAGCTAGTAGTATGTAGTAGTTAGTAGTGTGTAGTAGTTAGTAGTGTGTAGTAGCTAGTTAGTGTATAGTATATTACATTTAATACTATTATTTCACTCGTGGCTTCACTCGCATGTGCGCCAGATGGCCTGAAAGTTGTTTTTAGCAACTATGTAAATATAAAGTAAAATTCCACGAAGGGTGACATCAGGATCACCATTAGAATTTGCAGTTCTTATTGTCTGTTATTATTATATATTAATAATTATCGTATGTTCTCTGATGCCCCTACCTACCCGCTAGTAGCCCACTAATGCTACAGCTAGCTACAGCCACGTTGTTGTATAAAGTGCTCCGTCAGCACATTGCTCCTGCACTATGTAAAGTATGTGTACATAGTGCAGGAGCAAGGTTTCAAACCTACACATTAAAATGTCACCTTAAATTGAACACATAATAATACATCTCAAAATGGAAAAAGGAAATAAAAGTATGTTTTTTTCTTCTCATTTTATATTTGTAATTGTAATAATAATTTTTTTTTAATTTCTATAACACGTGTCCTGTATTGAGCACGTTTATGATGAAGCAGGAAGAGCCACGAGCTCACACCCTTTTGTCTGATTGTGAAAGAAGAAGCTCGACAAAATTTCTTTTATACTAAAACATACACTTAGAAGCCTCAAATAATTTGAGCTTCACAGTTACAAGGTATTGGATAGGTGCTTTAAATTAGAACTTTTAAACTTATCACTTTTTAGTATATATATACTCGTATGTCTATCACGAAAATTTGATTATTTTATTATATATAAATACTTAGGTAGGGATTTATTATTTATATTTAATTTATGTTAAACATTTATACATTTAACTATATATATATATATATATATATATATATATATATATATATATATATATATATATATATATATATATATATATATATATATATATATATATATATATATATATATATATATATATATATATATATATATATATATATATATACAAGTTAAATTAAAATTAAATTAATTATTTTGATCGTGGCTTCTACTAACTAGTCAAAGCCACGATCAAAATAATTAATCCACCTCAGTGAAATCTTTAAATTATATGTTGTATAAATATTATTTTCTATATAATTTTATGTTTTATTAATAGTATTATACTTATAAACTTTTCTTTATAAATTGAAAATAAAGTATAAGCTAAAACTAATTGAAAAAATTTAAGTATAAAATTAAATTATATATATATATATATATATATATATATATATATATATATATATATATATATATATATATATATATATATATACAATCTATACAAATATATATATATATATATATACAATCCTTCAGAAATGCATACAATGTATTTAATAGCTTTTTTATATTTTATAATAAGAAGTCGTATTTAGTTTATTTTTACGTGAAAGCCTTCGACCGAATCATACCGCTGTTGCCGCGTTTACATCTACCCCCTGTTGTATGACAACATTACAAACTAACAGTCGCCGCTCGCTATTCGACGCGCTCCTCTCGCGTTTGTTATATTTACATTTATGCTAGCTATAGCTATCGCGCTCAGTTTTATATTACATGTTTGTGGTTGAATTTTTATTACCTATATTGTGTTTATACTATATGCACTTTAGTGAGTAGACTTTCATTATTTTCCTTCAACACTATTCATGTGTGAAGAAAACTTAAATACGTACAATGTATATTCTTTATGCAACTAGCATGTGACGTCAAAATCTAGTCTTGAATAATATCCTCAAGTAGAGTATGCTTTATGTAATTAATTTATCTCGTGGCCGCCTCTTACACAGCTGTGAAACGAGCTCCGTTAAAAATACTTACAGATGTTTAAGACATTGAAATTGGAAACATGACTAATTTAGTATTTTAACGAGAACTCGTAAAATTGTGACGACTTGCAGGAAATATATATATATATATATATATATATATAATATATATATATATATATATATATATATATATATATATATATATATCTATATATATATATATATATATATATATATATATATATATATATATATATATATATATATATATTATATATATATATATATATATCTATATATATATATATATATATATATATATACAAGTTAAGTTAAATTAAATTAATTATTTTGATCGTGGCTTCTACTAACTAGTCAAAGCCACGATCAAAATAATTAATCCACCTCAGTGAAATCTTAAATTATATGTTGTGTAAATATTATTTTCTATATAATTTTATGTTTTATTAATCGTATTATACTTATTAAACTTTTCTTTATAAATTGAAAAATTAAAGTATAAGCTAAAACTAATTGAAAAATTTAAGTATAAAATTAAATTATATATATATATATATATATATATATAATATATCTATCTACTATATATAATATATATATATAATCTCTATATATCTATATATATATATATATATTATATATATATATATATACAATCTATACAATATATATATATATATATATATATATATATATATATATATATATATATATATACAATACTTCAGAAATGCATACAATGTATTTAATCGTATTTTTTATATTTATAATAAGAAGTCGTATTTAGTTTATTTTTACGTGAGAGCCTTCGACCGAATCATACCGCTGTTGCCGCGTTTACATCTACCCCCTGTTGTATGACGACATTACAAACTAACAGTCGACACTTGCTATTCGACGCGCTCCTCTCGCGTTTGTTATATTTACATTTATGCTAGCTTATTAGCTATCGCGCTCAGTTTTATATTACATGTTGTGGTTGAATTTTTATTACCTATATTGTGTTTATACTATATGCACTTTAGTGAGTAGACTTTCATTATTTCCTTCAACACTATTCATGTGTGAAGAAACTTAAATACGTACAATGTATATTCTTTATGCAACTAGCATGTGACGTCAAAATTTAGTCTTGAATAATATCCTCAAGTAGAGTCTGCTTTATGTAATTAATTTATCTCGTGGCCGCCTCTTAAACAGCTGTGAAACGAGCTCCGTTAAAAATACTTACAGATCTTTAAGACATTAAAATTGGAAACATGACTAATTTAGTATTTTAACGAGAACTCGTAATATTGTGACGACTTGCAGGAAATATATATATATATATATATATATATATATATATATATATATATATATATATATATATATATATCTATATATATATATTATATATATATATATATATATAATACAAGTTAAATTAAAATTAAATTAATTATTTTGATCGTGGCTTCTACTAACTAGTCAAAGCCACGATCAAAATAATTAATCCACCTCAGTGAAATCTTTAAATTATATGTTGTGTAAATATTATTTTCTATATAATTTTATGTTTTATTAATAGTATTATACTTATTAACTTTTCTTTATAAATTGAAAAATTAAAGTATAAGCTAAAACTAATTGAAAAAATTTAAGTATAAAATTAAATTATATATATATATATATATATATATATATATATATATATATATATATATATATATATATATATTATATATATATATATATATATATATGTATATATATATATATATATCTATATATATATATATATATATATATATATATATATATATATATATATATATATATATACAATCTATACAAATATATATATATATATATATATATATACAATCCTTCAGAAATGCATACAATGTATTTAATAGCTTTTTTATATTTTATAATAAGAAGTCGTATTTAGTTTATTTTTACGTGAAAGCCTTCGACCGAATCATACCGCTGTTGCCGCGTTTACATCTACCCCCTGTTGTATGACAACATTACAAACTAACAGTCGCCGCTCGCTATTCGACGCGCTCCTCTCGCGTTTGTTATATTTACATTTTCGTTAGCTTATTAGCTATCGTGCTCAGCTTTATATTACATGTTTGTGGTTGACTTTTTATTACCTATATTGTGTTTATACTATATGCACTTTAGTGAGTAGACTTTCATTATTTTCCTTCAACACTATTCATGTGTGAAGAAACTTAAATACGTACAATGTATATTCTTTATGCAACTAGCATGTGACGTCAAAATCTAGTCTTGAATAATATCCTCAAGTAGAGTATGCTTTATGTAATTAATTTATCTCGTGGCCGCCTCTTACACAGCTGTGAAACGAGCTCCGTTAAAAATACTTACAGATGTTTAAGACATTGAAATTGGAAACATGACTAATTTAGTATTTTAACGAGAACTCGTAAAATTGTGACGACTTGCAGGAAATAGCTTTGACTTCTGCAAAGCACGTTTGTGTGTATGTATGTAGTGTGTATAAATAGAAAAATAATGTGAATGACTTCACTAGTAGCTTGAAATTTGAATCTAGAAAAAAAAGGGAATGATAGAATAGTCATACTAATATTAAATAAAATATCAAAATATGAACTATATTTTGATTCGCTTGAGGTACAAGCAACTTCAAATGGATTATATTTTCATAATTTTCCTAACACGTGGCCTCACAACGCGAATTTCTGTAACGAATTGGAAAATCAAAGTTATACTGACATGAAATATTTTTTTGAAGTCAGCAATTATTTCCAGATACTGGTGTATATCGCTGTTAAGCCCGACAAGCGTGTTGACATGTGAAATGCTTCGTTCGAGAGACGCGACTCCGGTAAATTGGTTTTACCAACTCAACTGTAGCTGTAGTGTAGAGTTAGCTAATGGAATTCAACTTTTGGAAAATGTTTACACCCGTACACCGTATACCTCTACTCTATATAGTATATAGTACACTCTCTCGCTGATATATATACATATATATATATATATATATATATATATATATATATATATATATATATATATATATATATATATATATATATATATATATATATATATATATTATATATATATATATATATATATAGCATAGCATATACAAATAACATACTCAGTACGTTTAATTTGTTTTAATTTTTATTACAAAATATGTATAGTTATATAATTGAATTGATATAGAGTACCACGACTACGTTGGATACAACATTCAGACGACCTCTCTAACAAAGACTAGTTATTTATTACTGAAATTGTATTATAAAATTTAACTTCAATCCCAATTCAGCGTAAATATGATGCAAAAAGAAAAATAATATATAATCTGTTTAAAAAGATCATTACAAGGACATTAACGTGAAGTGTCACAAGAACATGGTAGAGTGAGGCTGGGCGGGCGCGTCAGAGTCGCGACCTCTTCGCATTGATGGATGGTCTCCACATGAGTCTGTATCTTATATTTCCCTATTAAGATAACAATATATGTATTTTATATAATAATATAGATGTTTTAGAGATGTTACGAGATTGAAAGTTTCTAGAACTACTGTCTTTTTATACAAAACAAGCTCTATACATATACATTCATACATATATGAATAATTTTCCTTTCTTCTTTTAACATTATCTCTTTTTGTGAATACATTTGTATATAATTTATAAATGAATAATTTAAGCCAGAAAATTTACTGTTGACAACCAAATTAACGACTAGAACAACTAAATTGTAGTCAAACACACAAAGCTCTTAGTTATTTCCATTCCACTTAAATTAAAATTCAATAACCATTAAGCTCGTTTAAAAGTAAACTAATATATATATATATATATATATATATATATATATATATATATATATATATATATATATATATATATATATATATATATATATATATATATATATATATTATATATATATATATATATATATATTATATATATATATTATTTTACCAACACCACTATCATTACAGTAAAAAATATGGGTTACTTGTCTCTACAGCCTACCCTCATCTCATTTTCCACTCACTCTTGCATCATTTGTCTTCTTCATTTATATCTATTGCTTTAACTCGACTGCCTTTAAAGGACAGACATTCGAAGGCCTATTGAATACAAGTGCGATTATTTATATTTAATAGATTACTCTTATACTGTATTATTCAAAAACGGTGGTATATATATATATATATATCTATATATATATATATATATATATATATATATATATATATATATATATATAATATATATATATATATTTATATATATATATATATATATATATATATATATATATATATATATATATATATATATATATATATATATATATATATATATATATATATATATATATATATGGTACATGGTATATATACTGTAATAACATTTTTTACATTTACATTTTTTTGTAATTCTGTTTGTTTTTACCGGCTAATCTCAAACACGGCTGGACCCATTTGGACGGAACTTTCACTGGCAGTAAGCTGATATAATAAGGAGTAACTTAGGCTACTTTATTTTAGAAAAAAAATCTTATAGATATATATAACTTAGCCCTGACTGTGTATCGAGCACGATGTACTTTGAAGTGCTTACGGACCAATTGCAAACGGAAAGCTTAAAATGTACTTTTGCCATCTGTTAGAGTAAGTAGCTGTACTTAAACGTTTTGTGAAGAAAAATCTTGCGTTTATTTTTTTTTTAATATTTAACCAAAAAACATACTTAAGTTATCAGGTTTTGGGTTGAACTTGTATTCTCGTAAGATTATTGTTTATTGAAAATCTAGTACTTATTGAGACCAGTTACAATTGGCCAGCATTGAGATACGTCACCTATGACGTCATATTTCGAAGTGGATAGTACATAACAACAGTGGGTATTCCTTTGTCTAAATATTGAAGCACTTATATTGTTCCTTGAAGCGAGAGCTCTTCCCTTTGCAAATATTTGTATTTGGTTCCGTTTAAATTAAATTTGTGTTGATTATAAATATCAATATTGTTCTTACAACGCTTACAGATACAACTCTGTGAAATTTAAATATAATTACATTAAATAAACCTTAATAAATATATTTGTTCTCCTTAAGGCCAGTCGAGAAACAGCGTTGAGCTCCGTCACTCAAATGTCTTCAACATAAAGTAAGCTAGAACAGGATTACTTATCACTTCTAAGGACCCAACAGTTGTGTGAGACAAAAAAAGAATACATCCAAGAATATTGAAATATTTATTTTTATTATAATATTTTGTTATAATATTTATTTAAGTAGCATACGAGTTCATCCACATCACCTCCATGTTCTACAATATTAGTTAAAAGGAAGCCAATTACTGAAGAAAAACAACACGTCTTCACGAAATACGTTGAAATAACTAATAACGGAGTCAAGGTAAATATTCCGAAGTAATTTCCCAATATATTGAGGTAAATCAAGTTAACGTTTCAGCCCTGTCCTTTACAGCCTTTATAAGCTTTTATAAGATGAAGGGCATTGAATTGATGGCATTGTCTAATGTCATGACAAAATACGTCGCTGTGAGGACAATATTAATTTACCTGTTCATATATATATATATATATATATATATATATATATATATATATATATATATATATATATATATATATATATTATATATATATATAATATATATATATTATATATATATATATATATATATATACTAAATATTTTGTCAGATATAATCGTATGGGACCTTTCGGTCTTCAGGGTCTACCCAGTTAAAAGTGTATAGCGGTGTGTGGCAAGTGTGTAATAGTACACTTTATTTGTGTACAAATTTTGTATTAAAGTATTTACTTTTATTTTTTGTAGACCATTTAACAAAAAAATTATATTTTCACTATTGTATATATTCAGTATATGAAAGTGTCTGTAATTAGGCTTCAGTCAACTTACTGATAAATATCAGTAGGTTGTTTATATAACATTGTTTCATATTATTCAACAATATGCCGACTAAATAAACTTCATAAAAACAGAAACAAACACAGCGTAAACAGGAAAATAAAACAAAAGGAATCCCGACGAGTAGAGCAAGGTTTAGAAATATCTGGCCATTTGTAAAAGAACACAAACACCTTTCGTTAGAAGATTTATCTTACGAAACAAGTTTAGCAAATTATTAGTCGATCGCGTGGAAAATACTGATAGCAGAGAGGCCGGACTAAGCTGGCGCTACAGGGATGCTGCGCTCATAGAGATTCATCTTTTTTTATATTTATAATATTTTGTTATATTCATTTTTGAGACATTCTAGACTCTGATATCATTCTTGTTAAAATAAGCCGTTCCCCTAAGGGGGGCTCGAACATACAACGATGACATTTACATTTAGACCCGGCAATACGCCGACAGTGGCCCTTAGTGACGTTATTTGTCGTAAAATTGATTTTACTATAAAGCTTTAATTATTAACATCAGCTACAGCTACAGCTACAAGCTGTAGCTTATTCAAGATCGATAGGCAAGGAGAACAAAGTGTTAAGAGTCTCTCTATTCAGAGATGAGATGTTCTCAAGTTTCAGTCCATTTTGTAAGCATAACTTGTTGAGTACACAATATATTTTATTCTAAATCACCAATTTTTGCAAGAAATGCATACATAGTTAAACCAAAGTAACACGGGTAGGGCCCCGAGCGACCCCTCAAACCCCGTAGGTTTATATATCGAGATTTATATACCGAGAGGCATCGATAACCCAATAACTTCCGGCCACATTGAACACGCAAACTAGAAAATTCACACATCGACGGTATTCTACTAACACTACTTTTTCTTATAGTTCAGCAAATCAAATATACATGAGACTTTGAATATTTTTACTGAAAAAAAGCGAACACTCTCTTTAATGGTGTCGCGGCATAGCGGCACATCGTTTGTTGTGGGTTCGATTCCCGCTTGGGGGAGTGAATTATTTTAGTTTCTCTATAGTGAGAAGACGAAGCACAACGTTGAGTTATATCACTCAAAACGCAATGTCTCCGAAATTTTGCGGACAGTATGGGAAAGAGTGTCTTAACATTATTTTCCCTCTACTTACTCTACTGTAAGCGTGTTACAGTAAGGTTAGCAAATAATATCCATCAAGTGTAAGTCGTACTCGCGCACCGAGGGTTCCGTACAATACTTCTTGATTGTAGGTGAACCGAAAGGAAAGTACAAGTTATAAATATTGACTTTAATTTACATACATCCGTATGCGCTCATTTTGTATGAAATAAACTACACATGTAAGTTTATAATTGTATTGTTGAGATATACTTATAGATTTCCTTTTTTTCTTTATTTGTATTGTATATTCTGGCTTTTTGCCAAAACTCATAATTCTAGGTCAGCGGGCAGCGCCGGCAGGTTATGATTACGTGGGGAGTTTCATATAAAATGCGGTAAGATTTAGCACGAACGGTCGTATCATTTGATTGCGCTGACTTACAAGCTTAATTTGTTTTGTGTTACAAGGGCGATATAGACTCTATATCCATCAATAGATATAGACTATTTGATATTAATATTATTACCATACTTGTGACATTGAGAAAAATGGTCTCGACAGACACGCAGTACTCATACGCAGACAGATAAGACAGTGATACTATAAGATTTCCGTTTTATCTTTTTGAATTACGGATCCCTAAAAATTATATTTAAGACTATACGTATAACAAGTAGGTTTTATTAATTTTATGTTTAATGACTACTAAATTAAAACAAGATTGATTATGATGATAAGCCGTATATCAGGAAATTTCTATGAATTTCTAGAAATTTTTGCTTGAAATTTCTGTACGCTCATAGGTAATGTGTGCTAGGCGTCGAAACACTACTACAAGTCTCGTTTCCGACCAATGTTTGAGACTTAATGTGTTGAGTGGCGGAACTGAACGCCGCGATATGCCTTGTTACTCGTTATTAGCGAGCGAGCGACTGATACTACGTTTACAGACTGATGCTACGCCGCAGTGCCACTTAGTCCCTTTTAACTACTACTAACATTCTATACTATTTAATTCGTTTCAGACTCAAAAATATCTTAATTATTTTGCTAAAAGGATCTACAACAGACACCATTTGTAAAAAAAGCTCACCAATTAACAAATAGAAGCGTTAATATAAACGCGCACCACATATACTAAATTGGGGTGACAAATTGTTCATAAATAATGAGCTTTACCCAAGTCTTTTGTTACATTCAATTAGCTTTGTTGCCGACCCTACAATTAGGGCCTGGAAGATATAAAGCTTAAAATTAATCACTTAGGTACGTTCGGTGAATTTTAAATACAGGATATAATACAGCAAAATAATTATTTATTATAACAGTAATATTATCATAGAGAATAAGGGACCTGAAGAGATACAGCATCTTGACATGTTTTGAAGTACTAACTATTAACAATGTTATATATATATGCATATAAATATATATATATATATAATATATATATATATATATATATATATATATATATATATATATATATATATATATATATATATATATATATATATATATATATATATATATATATATATATATATATATATATATTATATACATATATATATATATATTATATATATATATATATATATATATATATATATATATATATATATATATATATATATATATATATACATATATATATATATATATATATATATATATATATATATATATATATATATAAATTAAGGTAGTAGTATTATATTAATATAAAATATTTCTATACCGGTCTGTAGTCGCGTGGCAGGAGTCGTAATTAACGTGACCGCGCTTATTACTCGAGCCACGTCTCGCGTAGTTGACTCGCTTATATTTAATTAAAAATTTATTTTAAAAAGGATATAGTATTATTCTATATATGAGAGAGATATAATTGAAAATTAAGTTATGTCAGGAACATATGTATTATAGAGGAATATATATATATATATATATATATATATATATATATATATATATATATATATATATATATATATATATATATATATATATATATATATATATATATATATATATATATATATATATATATATATATATATATATATATATATATATATATTTATATTTATATATATTTATATTTATATATATATATATATATATATATATATATATATATATATATATATATATATATATATATATATATATATATATATATATATATATATATATATATATATATATATATATATTTATATTTACGTATTTTAGCTTACAATATGCAATTAAATAAAACAATGAAAATAGGTTTTACCTCATAATATTGTCTCCACATGCAATAGTTATTAGAACCTAGTAAATTTTATGCTTATGTCTCGGAAGACGAAATACCGATTTTACTTCAATCCCGGACTAATAAATGGCAGTAAAAGCGTTTCAACAATTTCCAATGCGGTATCTCTTAAATGTCTCGTAAGAAAATAGATTACGAAGGCTACATTAGATCTCTGGACGTATTAGTCTACAACTTTTCAAATGATCTTGAAATGTC
This sequence comes from Dione juno, assembly GCA_037127375.1. Classification (NCBI taxonomy): domain Eukaryota; kingdom Metazoa; phylum Arthropoda; class Insecta; order Lepidoptera; family Nymphalidae; genus Dione; species Dione juno. Next base: position 164,526 of record JAXRJS010000054.1, read on the forward strand.
ACGTTCTCATGATCATTTGAAAAACTATCTATAAGTATCAACCTATAAGAAATGTTAAAAGAAAGCTTCTATTTATAATTTTCTTACATCATGTCTAAGTTGGCATTTCCTGGTGTACGATATTAATTAAACCCTAAGCAAAGTTAGTGTCATAAGAACACTGAAGTTTTGGCTAAGGTTGGCGCATTCGGCGGACACCACGGCCACTCTTGAGGGACCAAAACGGTTTTGGGTTGATATTAAATAAACTCCTAGGAGATGCCAAAACACATATTCTGGCATAGCTATAGCTACCGATAAATCTTGCTACATCTGTAAGGAGGCAGTTGGAACAACTGACAGCATTACTAGAAATCTAACATGAATCACAGATAAACGTAACAACTAGCAAACGATCAATAGAGTTTGTGAAAGAAGATTCTCTATTTAATGATTTAAAGATTAAATAGACAGTCTTCTTTCTAGTATTTAAATATTGATTCTAAAGTACTTACAGTTTCATGGGAAAGGAATTTTCCAAAAAATTATTATTTAAGCTTAACATATACTTTGAACTTACTAACGAAATGAACTGGAATAGGTTTAGAGTATGATTTGTTCATAGTAGAAGTAGGTGCGAGAGATATAATAGCGAAATATCTTTATAGCTTGATAAAGTATCTCAGCCTGTCTAGAACTGCATCAATTAATTCACTTACTGTACTTCTCTGTACACCGCAATGCATTCTGTATGTTAAGTAGTTTCTTCTCTCTTTCCACGCATTGCTCGAGACATTGCGTACAGGCAGGGTCAGTCACTCACTGTGCCCTTACTGAGCGAGACAGCACAGCTACAGCGAGACAGCAAAATGATTCATATAATAAAATTCAAACTAATTAAATTTTTAATATAAAATGTAAAATTCTACAAAACCAATCGAATACTTTATATTAAGCTTCCAATATTTGAACAGAAACACGAGTATTGCATAGAAACTTAAAAATATTTTCATTTGGTAGCGCCACGCTACGCCACGCCGCGACGTGACGCCGCGCGCTTACATTTACTAGATTTTTGATAAATGTTCCTCTAGTGCTGGCTGGAATCGTTTATAACCCGTAATTGACAAGCTTTCAACCACTTTAACCCCTGTATATTGAACTTGAATATTACGTTCCAAGATTTATAGCTAAAATATAAACTATAGTATCCACAGCCATCTTTTTATATTATTTTTAATTAAAAAAGGAGGCCGTATAGTCGCGCCGAGCTTAAATACATATTTCAAAAGAGCTGCGCCGCGCGGTGAACTCGTGGAATTTTAAGGAGTTACTTTTCTATATTCTATATTCTTTACGTAAGTTACACAAATACACTAAAATATTAATATGGAATTGTACAGGTGGCTTTAACACTCGAAACGTTATTTAAGATAGGGCATAGAAATTGGATTAAACAGAAGACTTACTGTATTCTGCTTAGAAGAGGTTGTGTTTCTTTATGAACCTTAAATTAATAACATGAAATTACGTAGAAATTTGATAGACGCCTTTATATATATATATATATATATATATATATAGTATATATATATATATATATATATATATATATATATATATATATATATATATATATATATATATATATATATATATATATATATATATATATATATATATATATATATATATATATATATATATATATATATATATATATATATATATATATAGAAGACTTACTGTATTCTGCTTAGAAGAGGTTGTGTTTCTTTATGAACCTTAAATTAATAACATGAAATTACGTAGAAATTTGATAGACGCCTTTATATATATATATATATATATATATATATATATATATATATATATATATATATATATATATATATATTTAAATTAATAGGCACGTGGTATTAAAAAAACATAAAAATGTCGCCAACCGTGAACGAAGCGTCGGGGACGGGGACGCGGCTGTCGTCGAAACAATGCGAGATTAATAGCAACGTTTATGAGAAAACTTTTATGTTACAAAAGTTTGCGCTTTTCGTTGGAATGACTTAAAAATATATGAACAAATAACAAACGCATGTAATAAGCATAGTGGTTGTGGTGTGGAGTAAGGAGTGCCTGTTCAGTTCCCGTATAAAGGCTGCATTAAATACAGCCCATGGATCTTCAGTTAACTGATTTGCATATAAATTTAAAACAAGCTTTAAAATAAAAAAAAAACATAATCATATTGAATATTGATAAAAATGAATATTATATAAATGATAAAATTCAATTATGATCAAAATCAGGTGTTTTTTTATTAATATAATTAAAAATAACTATTTTTTTTCTTAAATTTTTACATTCTCTGTATTTATGAATGTTTTCATTTTAATTGTTTGTTTAATATAAGTGCCACATTAAGTTCCATCACAGTCATCATCAAATCGTGATAAAATGTATAAGAATGTACAATTACTCTTTATCGCCATGGTGCAGTGGGATTAGCTTTTAGATTCTCTCGCTAGCTTTTTAACATTGAACTTGTATAAATCCAATTTGACTAGTATGGGATACTTCAAAGTGATGTGTAATATACAGTTGCAGTATAATTTAAATTTTATCCCCAGTTGTTTTTACAAGAAGGTATACTTAAAGAGAGCTCTTGTGTTTGTTAAATATAACATATGTACGTTTAAAGCTTTCGTGTCACGTATCTTCAGAAAGTTCAAAAGTATCAAAACGAATACTCTGTGTACATATATATATATATATATATATATATATATATATATATATATATATATATATATATATATATATATATATATATATATATATATATATATATATATATATATATATATATATATACTATGTATGAGTATATATGTAGGTAGGAACTAAAACGGGTAGTCATACTAAAAATCTAATGCTAAAAAGGTTTTATAACACCAACAAAATATTATTTTTATTTTGTAATAATATCTGGGTGATGTTGTACCTTAATAATTTACATCATTTTAAAAAAAAAATTGCTTTCCTTTAAACAGTGTCCTTATATACAAGTACACGAAATATATAAATTTAAGCCGATGTTAAGTAAACATACGTAAAAGCCGGTTCAGAAAATCACATTGTATAAATTTCAATCAATATAGATTTCAGATTACAAAAGCATTAAAAAAACGGTTTCATTTAAATAAACAAACAACATCAAAGCTTTTAATTATCCTAACCTCTACACGTGTAGAATATAAATACTACATAGAACGAGGCAGGCTTCGAGGCTGAAATACAAAGTGATTACAATCTCATGGGGCCATATGAAATGTATGTTTTTTATAATTGTGAAACATATGAAAACATTAATATGAGAAGGCTGGTATAAGAATCGATGGAAATAAAAATATACATACAATATGTTTATGAAACTGTAAACGCGAAGGTAACAGGTTCAATTACCACTTGGGGAGAATTAATTATAAACATTTCCTCGCTTCGGTAACAAGACAAAGCGCAGAGCTGAGTTCCGCCTCTCTACACAACACATAATATTTACCAGAATAATATTTAAATTAAATACAAATAAGTTTAAATAAAAAAATAATTATAGCATAAAAAATTGTTTTATAAATATTTACCCCATTTTACTGTACAGAGGCCGATTTTCCCCAAATATATTTTTTTAGACTCCTTGACGTAACTGCGGCAAAGATGTTAATTAAGCCCCGCGCGGCACACACCGCGCTTAATTAGGAACGCTATTATTAAATTTAATTTTTATATTTATCCGGTTAACGGCAATTTAGGTGAAGTTACCTTGACATATATACTATAGTATATTATTTGTTTATACTATGAATACATTTAGATGACTTAGTTCGTATGGAAAATACAAAGCACAACTAATGAGAAAGCGCTGTAGTATATTTTTATTTCATAATTTCGTAAAAAGCTTTACTGGCAGTTGTTTCTAGAAATGAAACACTGTTTTATGTTACAATAATACTCCCATACTAAACTAAGCTGAAGATAATTGCAGCTTTTTTTATTGTTTAATACAACCTACTCTTCATATATGTATTTGGTTTTTACTTCACATCTTATCCCTCATATGAGAGCGAGAAGAGAACATATAGAGACGAGAGAAATAGTGTTCAGTCAATATATTCTCATTTATTACTAAAATATTTAAAAATCATAAGATAAATGAGATAAGATAGATAAGCTTGATAGATGTATTCAAGAAATGACGACATACATACAATTTCAAAAGGTGAATAAAACTTTCGAGCTTTTAACATTCATTAAGCAACAAAAAATACTTCAAAAAAACAGTTATCATTTTTAAATATAACAATAATAACAATATCCTGAAGTATTCTATAGTGTCCCGTAGTGTCCCGTAGTGCCCCGTAGTGTCCCGTAGTGTCCCGTAGTGTCCCGTAGTGTCCCATAATGTCCCGTAGTATCTGACGTGCGACACGGCTCGACTATCCCTATAATATTCATGTGCAATTTCACACAACAAGCGACATCGACCCGCTCTATGGAAATATGATACTATTTAAAAAATTTTCATGCTAAATTATAGAAGAAAGCTTTATTCATCGTATAATTTTTTTGACCTTATCTTTCCCGCTAAAAGGCTTTGGCTATAAATTGAATAATATAACATAACATCAAAATATTTCTACAATGACTACGATATATGTTATATATGTGTATGTTGTATATGTACGTAGCTACATATTGCCTGTCATTTGGCAATATAGGTTTATTGAGTCTAAAACCCAATGGTTTTATTAGTTGCACCCCACAGCTCGGATATATTGGATCTGTAAGGGCTTTACCCTTTGCCCTTTTGTTACAAGACGTTAATCGTATAAGCTTTCATTACATATATTTGGGACAAATCATTTTGTTCTTCGTACTTATTAAGTATTTAATCGATTGAAATTCAATTAAATTTACAGGTAAAGAAAATTTCGTTTTATTAAATGTCCGACAACTTTAATGTACTTGTATTCACTGCTCGCCCGAGGGAGCTTTTACCCCGCATACTGTCGTATTTACATCGTAGACAGACGCGAGTGGCAAGATTGCATATAAATATTATAGCATATGAGCTCGCGTTATAATTCCACAGACATGCCTCTGCTTGCCCTCTGAGGCCCGCCGTCTTCAACTTTATACGACTATATAATATTTACAAAGTAAAACCCTCTTAGTGTACTATAAAGTTAACGAATGTATGCAAGTTTAATGTTTATTGTAAGCTTTGACATCTTTGGATGTGATTTTGAATAAGTACAGTATAGCGCAGTTGTATGAAACGGTTAAATCATTTTGGTTAGTATTTTAAAGCAATTTATACAATACTAGCGGCCCGCGCGCGGCTCTGCCCGCTTGAACTACACTATTGTTTACTTATGATTAAAGCGAATTACATTTGCGTATAATAAATTGTAGGCCACATGTTGTTCTGATGTTGAAGCTACATATATATATATATATATATATATATATATATATATATATATATATATATATATATATATATATATATATATATATATATATATATATATATATATATATATATATATATATATATATATATATATATATTCGTTCAGTATTATTTTGTAAAATCGGTACAAATTTCCTAACTTTCACATTACTAGGAATTTAGTGAAGAATGTAAACTTCAGGAGAAAGCGTCAAGAGCATATACAAGTCTGCACTGTAACAATATGGAGTATACCAAATTCAATTGTATTTATAAAGTAATCTTCATGTGTAGATGTGTATACGAGTAGATAGGCTGGGCGGGTACTCGTATCACGTATATTATATTACGCACAATACAATGTCAAATGCAATAAACACTAAGGAGTTCACCCAACCTCCTTGCTTCGATGTTATTAAATAACGAGAACACATCGCTCGTAGAATACGAATACAATAATGATACGTTTTAACGGATACATATACATATATATAGACATATATATATATATATATATATATATATATATATATATATATATATATATATATATATATATATATATATATATATATATATATATATATATATATATATATAGATATATATATATATATAGACAATTTAAATAAAGACGATGTATATTCTAACAATATTTTTATATTTTTTTAATTCATTTAAAACAATAAACACAATTTATATTTTTGGCAAAAAACAAGGTTAAGAGATTTTATTCTTCACTTTTCACTCCATTTTTGAGGCATTGCTTGTTTGGTTGTGGAGTGGCGGAACTCAACGCTGCGTTTTGTGTCAATAAAGCGGATGCGGATGTTCAAGGGTAATCAATATACTATATATAACTTGTCCTCTGCGGCGATATACATCACAAGTATCGAGTTTACACTATATTTATAATTGGAGCCCAGTACTACGACGATATCTTATTACAAATTTAAAAAAATGAAATTTTATGTGTTTAACGTTTTCTCCATTCAGCCTATAAATTTATTTTACAAGTGTCTAGCTTTAATTAGAGACGGCTGCGGTGAGGTGACGGATGGAGGAGCCAAGTGGAATCATTTGATACAACACACCGACGCTGACGTGGAACGCTTCATTTAAATATTAATGAGATGCTTGTAATTAACTAAATGGATTTGAGTATTACATTGCTTTCTTATGTTATATGAGAGGTTGGCTTTACTGCTTTCTTGGGGTTCTGTACCTCATAAAGAAAATCAGAAACCTTATAGGATCGTCTATGTGAAGTGCCTAGTTGAAATTAATGTCAAATATCCGGGTCTATTGTCTCTTGGAGCACAGTAAATATGAAACCTCATCTTTGCCGCATTCGTATGAAATTCATCGTGAATTCAAAACCTATGGGGTACTTGCCGTTTATCAATTATTCGACCATTATAAAATTTGTCAAGAACTTATAACATATAGTACAAACAAAGAAAAAATCGAAAATAGGAAATTTTTATGAATATCAGTATATGTATGTATATATAAACATAAACAATTTAAAAGCAAACCTTCTTTTTGTCTTATTTTGATGACGGTACAAACGGTATGTAAGTAACTAAGTTACTTTTACATAAAAAATAAGAAATGGGCTATGATATTGAATAATATATTTTTTGACAAAATAAGAAAATCAAATGATAAATCTTATCTACAGAATAACAGCTAAAATGAATCTGTTTTTTTTTAGGCACCAATGGTAGAACGATATTGAGACCGGTAAGTGTAGAGGCTACTTTACGTACGTTTTCTTTTCTGTACGCTATGTTCCAGGTATACAGCCAGATACTTCACAACTACGCAACCATGGAGACTACACGTTTTCGATTTATTATTACATGGAATTTCCCTTTCAAACATAATTCATGTTTGTTAGTTAATAATGTATATTAATTTGAAAGCAATATATTAAATTTTAAATGCGTTCATCTATTAGGCGTAATTGCTCTCAAGAACGACAAGCACTCGGTGAAAGCACAAGTTCAAGAGGGTCGCAAGTTCAATACCCATTAAATTTCTACATGCCTCAGGTGGATTCGAATCTACTACTATGGAACTACAATTATCAGCAACTAGATCGATATATCATTGGCTAGTTCTGTATTCCTTAATCTTGCTAAATTCGGCATAACATATAGTATATAGCGCTCTAAAAATCAATTATTTGCTTGTAATATATACACGTCTTCATTATTATTCTGGACCATTGCTGCAGTTCTCAATGATCTTGATATAGGAATCTTAAATCAGATTGTAGACATCAAAAAGTCCATATTTCTTACATAGATGTTGAAACTTCGGACTGTAAAGTTAGCCGAGTGAGACCAAAGCACACCTAACCCATTTCAATGTCCAGTCATTTAGTACCTATTGGAATAGAACGTAGGTGAGGGTGTCTCCCAGACAGATATTGTACACTCGGTTTTTTGATAATATTTAGTTTTTATCAACTTTTGTAAGATAACTCTATATAGGATGTTATTTAATTTAAGCTGCATTAAATATTTTGTACGCATCGTGCTGTATTGGGACGCTGGCTTGACTGTTAACGGTATGAATATGGTTTCAATTCTGAAGTACTTTCACTTCCCAGCTCTAGTCTGGCGTTGAGTTACGTGACTTAACATACAATTTCTTTAAAAAAAAAGAAAAAGATGACTAATGAAGATAAGAAGTGTGACATCAGGTTCTTCGCTCTACTTGCTCTATTATACGCAGGTTACAGCACGAAGCTGAAACAAATCTCCCCTGAACCTATTCAAAAGTGTTGAACTGTTTATAACGGCTTAAGAAATACATAATTAATACATAAATATATATATATATATATATATATATATATATATATATATATATATATATATATATATATATATATATATATATATATATATATATATATATATACACATATTTATGTATATATAGTGACGGTGAGACGGCTAGGTGACGATTCCGTTATAATCTGATTATACCGAAATTCAATTAAATTCTTTATTTATGATTCGCGAATAAATTGAAACTGATTTTTCTCTTTCATCTTTTATTTTCTTGCCTTTACGCTGAGTGCACTTTATTTTATAGTAAATCATTACGTACGTTCGTAATTTACTTCGCAATGAATAAGACCTCTAATGACAAAACACAAAGTTTCGCAAACATTTTTCAAAATAGCTTTATTAATTATATTTAAATCGAATAAAATAATTCTACGAATATTTCTCTTAATATTAGAGTGTATTTTACAAAACATTAATAAAAATAATTATATATAAGTTAGCCTAATTGGGAAGGAATTGCTCCATTACAATCACATCATCTCACCGCAAAAATGTAAGCTTAATTTACATGCATAGATACTAATACACTTTAGCTTTGAATAAAGTTAAGGCTCTTGCAAAAAATAATGGAAATAAAAGAAGAGACTTTTAAATGGATTAGAATCCTTAATTGCTCTGAGTCACTACAGTATTCATGAAGCGTTACCCCCTCCCCCCCCCCCCCACTTCACAGTTCCCAGTTCCTCTTTTATCGCCCACAACCTTACCGGGGAACCTCCACGATCTCTAATCGATGGTACAATTACTGCAAACGGCCTCGCGCCACGGTTTCTCACCTAAATGCTTTAATTAGTCCTCGTCTGATCGTCATTCAGAACGAGTTCCATTTATATTTTTTTATGTTCTATAGTTGCTTATTGCGACTTGCGACTTTGTGTTTTTTTTTTCTTTTACTTTCGTCTATTTTGCGAGCAATATTAAAAAACACAATTAGCATACTCTGTAGCAAGAGAATGTTCTCTTTGTATACCCTGCAAAATATGCTATGGCATATATAGCAGCCTAAATGGTCGTCACCTGGTCGCAATACCAGCTGTCTTCTCTTGTTAAAGTCTTACAATTAGTCAACATCTACAATCAAGTTAATCTACAATTTGATTTATGCTTATTCATAAATCTGATCCTTAATATACACAAATATCCTTAATACATACAAATAATTAACTTAAGTGATTATTCCGCTACATTTTTCAATTAATTAAAACGAATGACTAGTTACTTTCAATGTAATGATATTGCGCTCGGTAGTGGGCGGAGTCTCATGATATTTGACTTCAAATGACTGTTTGAGGACACGACCATGAGTACCACGCCCGTCGTTATTATAGACAATTAATTCATTGCAAAACCTTTGTTCTATATACAAGTTACATATAGAGGACCATCATGGTGCAGCGGCATAGCCTCAGCCTGTAAACGCGATGGTTGGCGGGTACGATTCCCACTCGGAGAGTATGCATAACTTTTTTTTCTTCGCTCTGGTAACAAGGCTAAGCGCGGTGTTGAGTTCCGCCACACAATACGCAATGCCTCAAAAGGCGGATAATGAGAAACGGGAAAGATTATTAATATTAAGTTTAAGCCACGCGTCTCATATTGCAGTTGGATATATGGCTCATACGATATACGATATATGATGTATATATTTAATATGATCCGCACTCGTAGGAAAATCAAGTTCCTTGTTCCATCACTTAACAATAGAGGAGAACAGAGATTTCTCTCCGTATGATGCGGTAATTATGTATGATTCATATAAATGGAGACATAGTCTACTTCACTCAACATAAAACAAGCGTAACAAGTAACCAAAACTAAGTTTTATACACAAGTTATAATCGAAAAAATCCACAACTCAGCGAATAATTCTATACAACAAAAGAAATCAATTGGAAATTTCAAGCAGATTATCTTATAAAATATTCCATGCATTTTATTTCCATTTTAACGCGATTCTATATAGGTCAGCCGCAAGTCTTCATCTGTAACTAAGTTTCTTATAATTCAGACTAGCTTTCCGTCTGCGGCTCTGCTCGCGTAGTTTTTCCTCTCTCCATGAGATATTTTCTCGCGTCAAAAAGTAACTAATAATCCCTGAAATTCAAAGAAAATGCGTTCAATTATATGTTTCTGTTTTAGAAGACGATGAAATTTCATACAAGCTCCCAACCTCTATTTTACATACATCTTTAAGGAATTAAGGGAGGACTTTCCAATATCCATTCTTAGAAAGCTTACTAATGTTCTAGAAAGAACCTATTCGCAACATTTAAAGACTATATAGATTATGTCAAACAGGATACAATATTTTAAAAATATATAAACATCCCGTTACGTTTAAGTTTTAAATTGTTATTTTTTAAAAATATAGATAGATACAATTCTATACACTATATTATATAGATAATCCCACAAGACTTATAAAAAACTCTAGGAGGTCAATGACATTACTTGTATGCTAATATTATTATATAATATGAATATGAGTTTAAATTGAATTCTAATTGTCGATTCACTTGACTTAAATGATCGTGACGGAGTTCGGTGCATTGGTTTTCTTTTTGGTTTTGGGTTTTTCATTGGTTGATTAGAAAATTGATTTTTTTTCTATCTTAATTCTTCATTATTTAGGAACAATAGAGAAATCTAATTAAAACATTCAAGATATCTTAAACTCACTCAAGTAATTCTTTCCTTTAAAGTGAAAAAAAAGTAATAGACTTACTTATTATAATTTTAATTGATAGTTATTAATATTATTTAAATAGTATGTATATTTCAACAATATTAGAAACCATTATGATTTAAGTTAATCTATTACTTTTATATCACTTACGATGTTCACCATTTGGTTAATTTCTTCACTTTTCCTTCACTATGTTTTATTATTTAATATATCTTTTCCATTAGCATTTGAAGGTGAAATAAAAATTGTGAAAGACCGTAAGTAATCGTAATCGAAGTGTCATCAGACCGCGGACTTCCGGTAAAAAGCAATTTCCTCGAGATTCTGCTTGAATATTTCAAAATGAGAGATTTCAGTTCTTATCTATAATTGAGTGGTAAGAGGAATTCGGTGTGGGCTTGCTGGAATATATAAGCTAAAATATCATTGTAATTGTCCAATATCGAGGCTGACGATGAGATGTAGACGCGATCAATGTACAGTCGATTTCCACTACACATCCTGAAATGTCTCGATTTCGGTAAAATCAATGGAATGTTACGGCAATAGGTTCTTTCAGTCTATTTATCTATATACAAGAGAAAAAGGAATAAAATATTCAGAATCTGTTCTTCATGGCGCAGTAGTGAATGGGACGGTGCTTGACTATACACAGTACCCACGATCATTACGATCTTACAAATATTTTTCGAGGACCATCGTGGTGCAGAGGAACAGTGTCTGCCTCTAAGTGTGACGGTTTGTTTTTTGAATTTGGGAAGGATGAATTATTTTCATTTTCTTCGCTCTGGCAACAAGGCAAAGCGCGGCGTTGAGTTCCGACACTCAACACTGACAGAAAGTGGGGGACAGAGTGTCTTAACACAAGATTCCTTCTGCCTATATATACATACATCATGCAGCTAAAAAAGAAACAAATATTTCCTATCTCGTTTGGCAGCGCGCTTTGATAATCCAAGTTTCTAACAAGTACGTAATTTTAAGATTTTATTTTAATCGAATATGAACGTACTGTTAATTAAATGTTTGCCTTCATTTTTTCTTACGTTTTCTTTACTTATAAAGATAAGGCACACGTATTGTTATAAGCTTTTTGCCTATTTTATAATGAAAAAAAAAGAAGATCATTTGTACAGTAGAACGGGTTATACCCGCTTCGGCCTCGCTTTATTCAACAAAGTATCGCTGGGAAATGTATACAAAAATTACAATGTCAGTGGCTTAATTTGATTTTAAGGGTCTGGGCGAGAGCTTTCAAATATACTTAGTAGCTTATAAGAAAGAATATTTCAAATTTTATTATGTCCTGGTACCTGCAGCTTTGAAGCCGCCTTCATTCTTCATTCTTTTATTTACTTAGACACTTGGTCCGATACCTTTCTAACATTACCATATTGAGCTAGTTTTATAATATTGTAGTATATTTAACTGTAACTAGACAGAGATTAGATATATAATATATCTTTAACATAATGAGTTTTCCTCTACTGGTTTTCAAGCTTACCGACCACTAAAGCAGAAGGCTTATCAAAATTCATTATTATCAATCCGAAATTCCGCGTTATTTCTCCAATTCCTCAGAAATTCCCGGAACAAATTACCCCAAGGCTATGATTTAATTTAATGTACCGTCATTTAATATTCCCTTTTACAAATCTGGTGGAAGGCGAACGAAATAAACAACAATATCATTATTAATGTTACACAAAAGGTAGTTTATTATTTGTAACATCTAAATTTAAGCCAGATGTCATAATTTAATGTGTTTTTTTTTTCATAATATTACCCAATCTATCACAAAAACTTCACGACACATTTTTTTACATACTGTATGTGTACAGAAATTTTGGAATAAAAATCACTTTCAACAATCTTTATTTTCAGCTTATCTAAACCATTGTGTCTTACTAATCATTTTTTTTTTAAAACCAAACATCCCCCTGAGAGGTAAGTGAACCCACGACCACCACGTGAAATATAAAGACTGGAACTATGTCGTTGACTGAAATAAGATCTCTAATGTAATTTGACTTTAAATTACTTTAACAGGAGTATAAAGGAACGTCCATTATTGGGATTGAAACGTTTATTAGGTAAAAGTTCTTAATCAAATTAGTATAAAATATTGACACTAAAAATGATAAATGTAGTTAAGAAAGCTCTTCTTTGGATAAATCAGGACGATCTACCAAATAAATGTTATCCATAAATAAATAACTTACACACACATACACACACATACTCATATCCGCCCAAACTCGCCACACTCGAACTTATAAGAAGTAATAGAATTCCGTAGCCCCATGGGAGAGCAGTCAATAACTGGTTTGGTTTTACTACATAACTGTATCGCAGATCTACAATTATGTTTTTATATGATGCCATTTCTGCCTATAGGTATTTAGTACCGTCATGGCGCAGAGGCACAGCGTCTGCCAGTAGACGCGACGGTTTCTGGGTTCGATTCCCACTCGAGGAGAATGAATTATTTACATTTTCTTCGCTCTGACAACAAGGCAAAAGTGTGGCGTTGTGATCTGCCACTGAACACGCAATGGCTCGCAAGGCGGTATAGTAGCGGTGGCGGAGGCGGAGGCAGAAGCGGAAGCGGAGGCGGAAGCGGAGGCGGAAGCGGAGGCGGAGGCGGAAGCGGAAGCAGAGGTCGGGTGCAAGTCCCCACGATATTAAGTCTCTTGATGAAATATAAGATTAGGCAATTTTATGTCTTATATTATAATTATAATAACAAAATGAATAAATAAATCCAAACTAAAAATTTTTATAATATTTTTATTTAGCTAAATAATATATTTAGAAAAAAAACATAATGCATTGATTTCTTGTAATCAATCAAAACTACTTCTCAGTCGTAGTCAGTCCAGTAGTCTGTCCAGTAGTCTGTCCAGTAGTCAGTCAGTCTCATCGCCCCAATCCTATATGGGAGCAAGGATACAGTGTGCTAGTTGATTTGAAGATTTCTAAAATTGTTATGGTTTATGTTGGTTCAACCTCAAGGTAATTATTATAAATTAAATTATACAGAGTAATATGTATCCTACAAAATATATAGTAATCTGAACGAGAGGGAGATAAATCTAAGAGAGATAAACTTTCAACAAGTATTAGTGGTCTTGGATCCTTATACCTTATAGATTATCTGGACATTTTTTCATTAATGTGTAATTTTTTTTTAAATGCCTACACTGGAAACGCTTGACATTCGAGTACTTGTACGTAAATAAGTACATTGCAAGTATCTCCGTTATATGTATGTAAATGTATAAATGCTACTGTAAAGAATCAAATTTTATTAATTCTACAACTTATTTTAATTTTATATTTAACTGTACCTATAGCAATAGCAATAGGCTAGTTCCATATTTTAAAAAGAATAATTGTATGTAACTTTTTAGGTGAAATAAATCTACATAATGTCATAAATTATAAAGTAATCGTCCAGTCATCGTATCAGATGGAGCTCGGGCCATAATTGCTGCAAAAACAAACACTTATAATCGAAAGCCAAATTGATAAAAAGGTAAATGACTTTGAGATCGCATAGATCTTATGTTGTCTTTCATTTCAAGCATTATTTTTTAAGAAAATAACAAAAGTAAAAAAAAAGCACTTAGAAATATATCTTGATTGGTTATAATTATATCAACGCTTATACCTATTTCAATTCTGTTTACACCTTACTTCATCCAGCCAGACCAGTCCAGTTAAGAGAGACTCGTACCCAGGACCGTCGTACATCGTATTTAGTCTGTCTGTCTGTTCTGTTAAAGAACGAGCGAGCCAGCGAGCCAGCGTGCCAGTTAAGCACAATTTTCTTCGCCAACGTCACGTTGTGTGGAGAACACATGAAAGTGATCGTATAGTAAAAAATACAGATGACGTGTCACAATTATAGAGTATTTAGTCAGTTTAGTTTAGTGGCGTCAATAGAATATACTCGTATACATAATAATCATTCCAAAATTTTATATTTGATTACTCTTAGGTATTTACAAATTTAAAAATAATAATTTTGTGCTAGAAAATTCTTATTTCAGTCGGTTCAGTTCATTAGTTCCGGTCGATTCTGAGCGATATTACCGAGACATATATAACAACGATTGTTTGCTTTGTGGAAGATGTGTCAGTTTCATTTACTTCAATTGCTTAAGATCTTTTTACTTTCACTAACAGGAATTGTCTGTTTAGGGGTCCGTATGTCAAAAGGAAAAACCACACCTCTCATAGGACGTTGTCGCCTTTCTGTCGCCAGTCCGTCAAAATCATATTTCTCAAGATTGCGTAGAAATATTGAGCTGAAATTAATATCAAATATCCTGGTCTATAGTTGGAAAAAGTCACACAAAAAATCACATTTCTAAATTCACGCAAGAACAAGAAGTAGCATTTACGTTCGTTTAAATCGGATTTGAAATAATGTGAAAACTATAAGCTGTAAAATACTTCCAGTAAGCAAAGAATTATGTAATCCTGCAAGGAGAAAGATTAGTGAATATAAAAATTGGTAAAATTTCCAGATTCACCTACCTGCCTTATCTATTACAGAAAAAACACATGTTTTTTTTTTTAAATAGAGCTTTTAGACTACGCAATGGTTTTTAATCACAATTTACCTTTATATATCTCATATTAAAATAGTTCAAATGAGCAAAATAAACAGAATACTACAATTTCGAAAATCCAATGTAAACTAATGAGTGACTCAATATAATAAAATATAAATGTATTTCTTATAAGATTTTCCTTTTAGTATTAAAATTTCCATACAAAATACAATAGATATTGTTCATTGTACTATAACATTTCCAACGAGCCTCGATATCGAAGCCAACTGTAACGGAATTTGTGGCGAGCTTCCTTTTTTTATTTTTTACTCTTCATGAATTATTGAGGCTTCCAAGAAAATTGAATTATTACGAGCTATTATTACATAATTAGACTCTGTACTTCCTCCAGACTAGTCTCGTCTCTCCGGACGCTGAGATTTTTAAATTTTTAGGTAATACAAAGATTCTCTTAACATTTACTTAAGCTACATAATAAATCATATATATGCTTTAGCTATTTATTACTTTTATATATATTTTATTATCAGTTATATTAATATCCGATTACTCTTACTTGCTTACTTTTAACTCACTACTACTAAGTTTTAATTAAACGCTATAATCTGAATAAACATGAGCTCATTCATGGTATAGACCCCATCAGACTGAACAAAGGCCTCCACCAAGTATCTCAACCACCCTGAGCCGCCTGCATCCAGTGCCTCCGGTGACTTTGTTCATAGTGTGACCTCGAATATTCATAGCATTGCCCAAGTAAAAAGATCATCTTTGTGCTTCACCACAAAATACATAGCGCCCTTAACACTTAAAAAAATAAATATTTTTTGAAACGGAAATCAATTCCTTTACGGTATTTTTATCTCGAGAGAATTCAAAATATTATTCTAGTAAATCGCAAAATTTAAGAAACCAGAAACGAACATTTGCAGTCTTTGAAAACGGTATTAAATATTTCATTATTTTCAAATTTATACTGTAAATGGTTAATGTTGAAACTAAAATAGATGCATAAGGTGTCAATCTAGTTAGGCACCGACTTAATCCGATAAGCATATCCTCGTATATATCTGGACACATATGAGTACGACAAAGTTACCTACTATATTGGTTGATAGCAGCGCTTCTGGCTCCTGGCGTTTTGTACATCACTATATACATCGTGCTTATTGTGCCTCCTACACTCCCCAAGAACCCATGGCATGTCAAGTTACACGTTATTGAGCTTCATGATTTTGGATGTACGTTGTCTGTCTGTCACTGGCCAATGAAAGAGTTTTGTATATAATAGCATAGCGTAATCAGTTAATTTGCTCCTTGCACTTTTGGCATAATCATGATGGTCGTGGGTTCAATCTCACTCAATAAACAAATTCAGTCATCCTATAGTGACCTTTTAGTGATCTTTTAATTAGACTGCTGCACGACATAGTTAGTGACATTAATAATTGATTTCCGGTTCCACAAGTAGTAATATATATAATAAAGGAATCTATATATATAATAAAAGGATAGAAAAAACCAATTCTGTACATTAAAGATTTAAAAAAAAATTGATTGGGTCGGTTAATATATCGATATTAGAAACTAAAAATCCACTCATCAGAATTTTTGTCGGTCTGTCTGTCTGTCTTTCTGTCTCTCTGTCTGTTTATTTGGCCTCCAATCACGCAAAAACTACTGGACAGAAATGATTTTTTGTATAGTAATAGCTAACATAAATGAAAAAGTAATAAAATTATTTAAATTACTGAAAAGAAGTGATTTAGATTTAACATGCTAACAGTTAGCCTTAAACAATATATATAGAATATTTTCTATTCTGATGTGCAATGCAAACATCGAAAGTAAAATATAAATAGGGACGGTGAAATTACCTCGATTACTTGCAACTAAAAGTAGTTTTATTCCATTCTCACTGAACAAACCAAACATTCACTTGAACCCTTTTGCCTTCCGTCTTGGATGATATCCAAGACCTAAAATGACTCTGGACCGCCTGCAGTACCTTCTACATTGGAGGAGGAAGCCGTGGTCGATGGAGAAAACTCTGGCCCGCCCGATGAGCCTCTCCAAGTAGAAGACAATTGTACAGACAACAAGCGTAAGTGGTTGTAAAACCCCTAAAAAAGGTGAGATCGGAGGACGAATCTCCTAAGGAGCATGTACCAAAGGCCCCGAGAATCTCTGCGGCAGCTACTGGTGGCCCAAAGCCACTGAGCTACAAAGAGATGGTTGGGGCCTCCAGAGTGGGGTTCCGTAACTTGGAACCCATGACGGAGGACCAAATGTCCCTGGTTCCAGCTGATTCTGTCCATTACGAAAATGGACACAGCTGGCGACGGGCCGGAGTTTGCAGGCTTCAGCCACAAGACAGGGTGGATACTAGTCACCTGTGTAAAAAGGCACAGTGGCTTGTAGCTGAAATCTCAAAGATCAAGGTGTTGGAGGGGGCTCAACTTTCTGCTATAGCAGAAAGCGAACTGCCAAAACCAACCACAGCTTTCACTTTTGTACCCAAAACGGAAGCGGTTTCAGCGGCTGTGGTCATCGCCCTGTTGAAGGTACAGAATAAGAGACTAAATGCAGGTTTATAGAGGGTTCTTAACGAGAAGGAGGAAGTTGGAGGAATGATTATTACTTTTTCCATCGACGAACCTTCCGCGGAGGCCCTCAAAGACCGGGACTTTAGGTTTTAAGAGGTTGTTCTTTAAGGTTAGGGGCGAACGGAAAGCACCTGACCTTTTGTCTTCCGGCCCTTCTCCTTCTGCTGCTGAGCCTAAACTTTCGACCAGTGACACTCAAAAACGCCAGGGCTCTCTAGTTGCAGGTAACGCCCACCACACTGACTGGGGAACCACGAACGTCAACGACAGAGTCATTGAACATTTATCTCCTATGAAACTTTCTACAAACCTTAAACAATGGCTGTGAATCGACTTTTGTGACGAAGGTAAGACAAGAGGTACTAGATATCACTTTTGCCACTCCAAACCTTGTCAGGTATATAACAGACTGGAAGGTCAGTGATGAAAACTCGATGTTAGACCACAGACATATTTGCTTCGGGCTGCACATAGAACTTAGCACAGAGATTACAACATTCAGGGAGAGTTTGATAACACGCCTACTCAAAAATTAATTGGAGGCCTACTTCGTAAAGAAGTGGACCTCACTACTATTAAATGGATACAATCCATGCTTGTGAGTAGGGTAGTAAAAATGTAACTACTCGATGACACACTTGAGCTAACCACGACAAGGGGATGCCCGCAGGGTGGAGTGTTTTCTCCACTTTTGTGGACTCTTGCAGTGGACGAGACCTAAAATTACCCTCTGGCTCAACACGACCGTCGTAAGGCCGATGGTATCTTACACCTCGGCGGTCTGTTATAGAAAAACGACGCAGAGGACTGCGTGCATTATTGTGAGGCATGTACAGGGTCACCAGCGCAGAGGCAAAAACTTGGTTTACACAGAATATAAGATCTTTGCAAGACTGAGTGCAAAATATACCAATACTAGGGATGCCGACTGGCAGGGTGTCCCTGCCCCCCAGACTTGATCCACAGAGATTATACTCTGTGGAAATACCTACAAGGGACGACTGGCTAAACGGTCGAATGAAGTGGAAAAATGGAAACTTGAGGTGATACACTGATGGCTCCAAATCAGGCTCTGAGATAGGTGGTGGAATATATGGAGAATCACCAAAAAAGACAATAAGTCTGAATATGGGAAAGCACTCCTCGATATTCCAGGCAGAAGTATACGCCATACTCGAATGTGCGACAGCCAATCTGCAAAACAACTACCTTCATTATACTATATATATCAACTCAGATAGTCAAGCTGAACTCTTGGTCCTAGCATCAGATTTGACTGAATCAAAGCTGGTCGAGAACTGCAAGCAAACCTTGAACGCTCTGGGGACCAACAACAGAGTAGTTGTAAGACGGGTTCCAGACACGCTGGCATCGAGGGAAATGAACAAGCGGATAAACATGAAAGAGAGCCAAAAGCACCCAATTCGGACCTGAACTGTTCTGGTGCATCCCCCGTAGCTTAACACAGCTTACCCTGAAGACATACTGCCTCTATGAGGCCATTCAACTATGGAGGAATACTCCTGGTTTATACCAGACTAAGGCACTCATTAAGGCCTTCAACAAGAAGGCTGCCACTGAGGCCTTATCTCTTAGCAAGTAGTAGTCTCCGTACATTGGTGAGGGTGCTGACTGGTCACTGTACTCTGAACAGACACTTACACAATTAACTCATCAGCAGCACAAAAATGTGTAGAATATGCACTGAGGCTGAAGAAACACCTCTCTATATTCTCACTAAATGTCCACCACATATGCAACGGCGTTATACGATCCTGGGGAAACATCAAATGTACCTAGAAGAGGTGAAGGCCCTCACAGCAAAGACAAAACTGCAACTTTTTGCAGAAATCAATCTTGACTGTGAACTATAGTATGCGGAGATGACAGTAGATCAGCAATGGACGCAGTGATACTGGGCTGAAGAGCCCTGCAGAGCCGCAACTAGGAAGAATAGAATACTATAGTGGCATTTAGCCATCAGAAAGTAAATTAGGAGTTTTAGATAGAATGCCATCTATTGGTAGGTAACTTAAAATCAGTTTTCGAAATATTTTATAATATCTATCAACAGATGTCGTTATTCATGGAAATAAAATTTTTGCATCACGCTGCGGGGTTTTTTATTCTACAGACCATAGATGAAATTGTCGTAGTATTACACAGCTAGCCTAGAGAGTCACATCACCCAGCTAGCTGCCCGTGTCTACCACGGAGCCGACGCCTCGGATCACCCTCACATCCGAGACATCGCTCCGTGGCACTCCCGTCCGCCGGACGCCCGAAGACTACCTCGAGACATCCTTCCCCCTCCTTCTGATTCCTGAGCTGCTACCATGGTCGCTGGTCGCCTAGGCTGAGCCTCCCCGGGATCACCCGAGGGTCTCATTCGGCCGGGCTGACCGCCCGGGTAGCGCATAGCTCACTCCTTTCGTCCAGTCCTTCCAAATCCTGTCCCTTTTTAGGACTTTTTACCTCGGGCTAAACGCCCAATCCAAGGACCCGCCCATGTTCATGGGCGGCGGAAGAGCCTAACGGCAAGAGGGCACTGCCCTGAAGCCGTTTTCCTCTCCCCCCTCGGGGGTCGAGAGAGAGAAAAAAAAAAGAAAAAAAAAAAAAAAAAAAAAAAATTACACAGCTCTACAAAAAAAAATTTCTTGTGTTGCCTTGGATATTTTTGCATATTTTTTTATGTTTTCGAGTACCTAAATCACGAATATATTCATGAAAATACTGAATGTGCTCTTTTTTTTATGATTTTTACGTATCTTATATTTTGAACAATTATCAGCTTGTTAGTACTAAAATTTGTTTTCCCAGTCCTGATTAAGCTTCTGCGCAACTTTTTTGCGCATACAACATCACTTGATCTCCACTCTCAGACTCCTTGCTCCGCAAAACAGCTGATAACTCAGTTATTTGATAATATTGAAGTACTTACACGTGAATCTGGATAAGTTGTCATATGTTAATATTTTGATTCAATTGCTGAGTGTTCATTCTAATATATTTGTCTTGTCTTTTTAAACATGAGTTCGTCACGAAGAAAGTGTAAATATAGTAGTGAATTATTTTGTTATATTTGTGGTATTTATATATTAAAAAAACAAAAACGAAATATCACAGACTTTGTTAAGGAGACTTATGCTGAATATTTCGGTTTTAAAATGGACAAATTAGATAAATCATGGGTTCCGAATAAAGTTTGTAAGTCCTGTGTTGAGTCTTTGCGGTTGTGGAAAAAAGGAGAACGTTCTGGATTAGACTTTGGTATTCCTATGATCTGGATGGAGCCTAAAAATCATGTCGATGATTGTTACTTTTGCGTAGTAGATGCTAAAGGTTTTAATCGAAACCAAACGTGGAGATATCCAGACTTACAGTCTACAAAATGTCCTGTTTTACACAGTGAAACTCTCCCTCGGCCTGTTTACGTTTCAAAAGTGATTCGCATGCCCTCAGAAACAATGATGTTGCCGAATTCACAGAAATCGAAACAGTCTACCAGTGGAAGTGAATGGGAGGGTGAAACATCTACGCCAAAGTTATTTTCTCAAAATGAACTCAGTGATTTGTTACGGGATCTAAATTTATCAAAACAGGAATCAGAACTGTTAGCCTCAATATTGAAAGAAACAAATTTATTGGCACCAACAGTAACAATTACAACATACAGAACGCGAGAAAGTGAGCTATTACAATTTTTTGATGAAAATGAAGGACTGGTATACTGTACTGATATTGCGAAGCTGCTTTTAGACATGGGCTTGAAAGAATACAAACCTACTGAGTGGCGTCTTTTTATTGACAGCTGTAAAAGAAGTTTAAAATGCGTCTTACTGCACAATGGATATAAATTTGCATCAATTCCAATTGCCCATTCAACAAAACTCTAAAGAAGAATATGAAAATGTAAAATTAGTTTTAGAAAAAATTAAATACTCGGAGCATCAATGGCCGATCTGTGTAGATTTGAAAATGGTTAATTTTTTACTTGGTCAACAAAGTGGATACACGAAATACCCTTGCTTCCTTTGTATGTGGGACAGTAGAGCAAAGCAACTTCATTGGGAACAAGATGTTTGGCCTGCAAGAAATTCTCTAACTGTCGGTAAAGCCAATGTAATAAGGGAACCGTTGGTAAACAGAGACAAAATCATACTTCCACCATTACATATTAAGTTAGGAATGATAAAGCAATTCGGTAAAGCTTTGGACAAGGAAGGGGATTGTTTTAAATACATTTGTCGAAAATTTCCGAAGCTTAGTATGGAAAAGTTGAAAGGTGGAATATTTGATGGTCCTCAAATACGGCAATTGATAAAAGACGCAAATTTTATTAAAGTTATGACTGTTCCGGAAAGTGAAGCTTGGGAAAGTTTTGTGTTGGTGGTCGAAAATTTCCTAGGTAACCATAAAGCACCAAATTATGAAGAAATTGTACAAAATATGCTGACAAACTTTCAGACTCTAGGAGCAAACTTACACTATCACTGAGTATCAAATTACACTATCTCCGCAATCATTTGGATAAATTTCCAGATAATTTAGGAAATTATAGTGAGGAACAAGGAGAGCGGTTCCACCAGGATCTGAAAGTAATGGAAGAAAGATATCAGGGTCGATGGGACTGTCATATGATTGCAGATTACTGCTGGTCTTTAAAAAGAGAAATTATAAAAGAAAAGCTCTTAAAAGGCGTTTTATGGAAATATACCATGTTTTCCAAATTTTCCTTTCTATTTACTTCGATATATCATATTTTTATCCAAATAAAACTGACATTATAAATATATCTGTTATTTTGTTTCTCGTTTTCCGATTTTTGTAATGTAAAATAAAAATAAGTATTTAAAAAAAACGAGAGCAAATCTTACAAAATCATTCATAATTTCATGAATTGTGAGTATAAATATATCCAAAATCAATCTTATATCTAGGGCAACAAAACCACTGTAGACCAGTGTTATATATAGTATAATAGTATAATAGTATATATAATAGTATTATATATATTATACTATATATTATACTATTTATAATAGTATTATATATAGTATAATATGTCGTATTATAGAAAAGTCAATTATGTTCATGAAAGATTTAAAAATGCATTAATGGGTCGGTGTATATATAGTGAAGCTATAGTTATTGTAAAAATAAACCAAAAAAACTACACAGTGGATTTTTGTCTGTCTGTTTGTCTTGAAAAATATTAAGGACTAATAAAGTCAAATTACTTTGATTACTGGTATCTACTAAGGAATGACTAAATTTTGACGCTATAATAGCTTTAAACTTAAATCAACATATAGAATAGTTCCTGGCGTTCAATGAGGTTTCCGAAGAAAAACATAGACATATTTTAATTACGTCGATTACTAGCAAGTGAAGCTAAATTATATAATAGACTTTGTCGAATAAATTGTTTTTTAAGTTAAATTGACATTTTTAAGTATAATATTAATTTTATTTAAAACATTCACAATGTTAAAAATAGAATATATTAGTAGTATATTTGTCAGGACTAGACTATAAAAAGACAAAGAAGGGCGGTGTATTTAAAAACTTTTTTGGTCTTTTCTTTTGGCTGTGTGGCTTGTACTAAGCTCTTACTTATTGCCAAATTTAATACCTCTAGGATGACGGGAAGTACCCTGTAGGTTTTCATTACGCGACGATTTTCATACAAAATGCAGAAATTAGGTATAAACGTTCATATCTTTTGATTGCGTTGAATTAGAGGTTTGATATTTACTGTGCCTTAGGAGATCATCAATTTGGATATTTGACATCAATTTCAGCTTGATTCTTCCACGTAACTTGGAGAAAACGGTCTTGAAAGACAGACAGACATACAGACAGACGGATAACAGAGTGATCCTATAAGGGTTCCGTTTTTTTTCCTTTTAGGTACGGAAATATACGGGTATATGGGTTTCAATAATAGATAAGATTAGTTCCAAAAAGACGAGACGAGAAAATAGAAGAATTGCATTGTGATGTTGGTATAAAATTTTATAACAAACGTGATCGCTACCTATATAATATATTCATTGAAACCGGTGTAGATATAGCTGTGAGCTTTGAGGAGGTGGAGATGGTAGCTCGACGCCCTTACAAGTGGTTTGGTTATATTAAAAACAATAAGAGAGTAATATATACTGTTGCCGATTTTCAGTATATTTAGTAGTTAATACCGGAGGCACAATATATTTTATTAAATATACAAATAACTGGCCACTCTTGCTTTTATGTATGTTATTGGAGCTGACTACGACTTGTTTTGTAAGACACTCTGGTAGAAGCTATACCATGTAGTATTTATTGTGAATTGTAATTCTTTTTTTTAACCTTCATAGTGTACCCCGCACATAGCAGGGTTGGCTGACTGAACCTTGTGTAAAGATGTTCCATTTCCCGGTTTCCGCCTTTCGAGATATTGCGAGTTCAGTTCCGGAACTTAACGCCGCGCTTTGTCTTGGTACCAGAGCCAAGAAAATGAAAATAGTTATCTCCTAGTGGGAATCGACTCCACTAACCGTAAGCAGGCTGACACTGTGCCACTGCGCCACGACGGAAACCTAAACTTTGAAACTTAATTAATTTAAAACCAAGATGAGGTAATAGTCCTTATATATAGAAATAGCTTTTACCCGCAACTTGAATTCAAAACTTATATACCTATTTTCATTATTCTAAGTATAGAAATGAAAAAAAAACATAAGCTTTACATCCCTATTTTACCCCCTTAGGGGTTGAATTTCAAGAAATCCTTCCTTAGTGCTGACTTACATCATGAAAGGAAGGTGCAATAATTTTGGCTGTGCATTAGTATACAAGACAGTCAGTCAGGTTTGCCTTTTATATGTTTATATTAGCAACATTGATAGATGGGGTGAGTAAGTAAGCGAATACGATATACTCAGTCCATAATGTGTGCTTAATGTGTCATATTCACAAACACTAGCTTATTAAAGATTTTCTAAACATACCAATACAACTAATAATGTAGCGCGTAATAAAACTTACTATACTCGTAGCATACAAGAAAACCTCGCCCAGCAGCTGCGGCTCGGAGCTCCCACAAAAAATACTATTTTCCCAAAAATTATAGTGAAACATATTTGTTTGCTCGCAAAATATAAATCGGCCCCTTTATATTTATTTAGGTTTGTTATTACAGAAATAAATCGCCTCACTATCGTAATAATATATTTTGTAACTTCACTGTGCTGACCT